>JAGDQO010002677.1:0-15272 GCA_018342035.1 Solanum appendiculatum
CCTCCCTCACCTTCACTTGATGATACCCGGACCGAAGATCAATTTTAGAGAAGTGGCTAGCCCCTTGCAATTGGTCGAACAAGTCATCAATCCTAGGAAGAGGATATTTATTCTTGACGGTGACCCTATTGAGTTGCCGGTAATCAATACACATCCTAAAGGACCCATCTTTCTTCTTCACAAACAACACCGGTGCACCCCATGGTGATTGGCTAGGCCTAATAAAACCCTTCTCCAACAAGTCCCTCAATTTTTCTTTCAACTCCTTTAACTCCGCCGGGGCCATACGGTAAGGGGGAATAGAAATGGGTTTAGTATCGGGGAGGAGGTCTATGCCAAAATCTATTTCCCTTTCGGGAGGAACACCGGGAAGGTCATTAGGAAAGACATCAAGGAATTCATTTACGACCGGAACCGACTCTATAAGAAGGGTTTTGGACTCACATCCTAACCTCACAAGGTTGATAGATAGACCCCTTTAGAGATTCAATTACGGGCTTTAATGCAAGAGATGAATTACCTTGGACTACCACATTTTGGTTTTTACCACTCAAGAATGGGTTCACTTGGGAATTGGAACTGACCCTACGGGTTCTACAATCAATAGGCATAGTGCATGCAACAATCCATCCCAAGAAAACATCAAATCGACCATGTATCACTCAAAAGATCACAAAGGCAATATTTTATGCAAGATGCAAATAGGACAATTTCTATAGACCTTCCTAGCAACAATATATGCACCAATAGGAGTAGACACCTTATATGACTCACGCAACGAGTCGGGCTCGCCTTCCTCTTGTATTAGGCATGATCTAGCATAACAAAGAACAACCGTTAGGGAAGAACTTAATTCAACTCTACAGCACGACTTAGAACATGGAGAAGGGAAACATTTCCTAAAACGTCTCATAGACTCCTACTCATAGTTGTGGTGCACAACACAACCATGAATCGGACTTTCTATCACGCGGTGTGTTGGCTCGGATCATTAACCTAGTGCTTGATCCAAGTTTTGTCACGACCAAGCCTAGGGCCTAGATGTGACCGGCGAATGGGAACCCGAAGGAACCCCAAACAAGCCTCATAGCGTATCATTACACATCCTTGGTCGCGGAAGCAATTAAATGACCATAAACGATAAGCATAATCAAGGGGGAAATCGGGACTAAGGGAGCAAAAAAAAAGAATGATACATAAATACCATAGATGAGTCAAGCTCAAGCATAATACACAACTTGTCCAACACCACCTCTAAACATGAGTACTTAGCGGGGGCCAAGACAAACTACCGGGCTCACCCTCATAGTCAAAACATAACTAGAAAGGAAAAGTTTTATACATAGCAAAAGATCATGAGCAACGTCCCGAAATGGAGGACTCACCAATAACCACTATAGAAAATCGTACTAGCCACGCGGAGGAGGATGGTCAAGCGGTGCTCCGGTCCCTACATGGTGACATCATGTAGGCATAGAGTATGCGTTAGTACATTTGAATGTACTAAGTATTATGGGTGCAATGCAATGTAACATAGATGGACATCAAGGAAATGCGTATCATACAATAGGTATGTATATTAATTTGAAATGATATGTATTAATTGATGCTTACATAAAAAATTCATATTTTAGTGGGACGTAGTAATGTGTGGGATGGCCATCAATATAGTATTTCCAAGGCCTACCACCCCTTGGAGAGGCGAAAGAGGTACAAACCCCTCAATATGGTTACACGGGCCTACCACCCCCCGAGCTAGGGACCAAGGTACAAACCCCTCGATATGGTTATACGGGCCTACTACCCCCCTGTACTAGGCAACCAAGGTACCAACCCCTCGATACGGTTATACGGGCCTACTACCCCCCGTACTAGGCAACCAAGGTACCAACCCCTTGATACGGTTATACGGGCCTACTACCCCCCGTACTAGGCTTGGTCGACTCACAACACTTATTTAGGGAAAATCATATACATGTGTCCATTTCATCATCATTTTAGTAATTACATAACCATCCGACTCATAGGACGTACCTTGGACCTTCCCTTTCCTAAGAATTCTATAAATGGGCATTTTATCAAACACAAGGTGGGCAATTGTTCATGTAAATGAAATCATGTATTTCAAGAATACTAAGTCCAACCAATTCCAAAATCCATATAATCAGCCCACCAACAACATACATATATATATCAACCTTCATAATTTGATCATGGAAGCATGTAAACCATAAACATCACATAATAATTCCATTTCATGATAATATGCAAAATAGACCATAATAGGGTGTGTAGTAGTAATTCCATAATTCAAGAATTCATAAATAATCATAAGGACCCATAAACTTGAAGTAGAAATAGAGGATAAATGGTTGGATTTGTGGAAAGGAAGGTTTCCACAATCAAACTCACATACCTTAACTTTGGAGAATCCTTGATGAAGATTGGAATGGAGAATCGAAGCTTGAGATTGAGTCTTGAATCCGGAATTAGAGCTTGAGATGTTTGAATTTGGTTGAAGATCTTGGTGGAATTTTTGGAGAGGGCTTAGAGAGTGTTTTGGAGTTAAGAAAAATGACTAAGTATGGGACATATCCCCTTTTTATAAAAAAACGTCTCCAACCCGCCTAAAAAAAAAGCTCACTGGAAATTGCAAATCTGCACAGACAGGTTTTACGAAAATGGTCATAACTCCCTCATCCTAACTCGGACTAAGGTGAACCCAAGTGCGTTGAAAAGCTAATTCAAAGAGATAATTTGATAGGTTGCAGCCCTTCCAGTTCCTTGTGTGCTAAGAGATATGCCCCTTTAAAGTTGACCCTCCAAATCGCAATTTTTGCGATTTTTGAATTTTGATACGGTTGCTCTAAAATTCGGGTTAGACCCATTACCCACTCAATTTGACCCCACAAATAAGAATATGAAGTCGAATTTCTGAAATCATGCACGGATTTTGAGATATATGGAAATTACAATTATAAGTGTTTCCGAAGCACATTTTCAGGCATTTTTGGAGTCGTTTCAGAGAGGAAAGTGGTCATCCCAATTACCTTTGAAATCCAGAACACAAGCTCTCAACATGTCCTCTAAGGTCTGAATCGTGCGCTATGCTTGACCATCAGTCCGAGGATGAAAAGCTGTACTAAGGTTCACCTACGAACCCAAACCTTTCTGAAATGACTTCCAAAATTGTGAGGTAAATTGAGCACCCCTATTTGAGATGATGGAAAAGGGGACTCCATGCAGTCGAACTATCTCACAAATGTACAGGTTTGCATACTCTTCCGCTGTGTTGGTAGTCTTTACTGGCAATAAGTGGGCTGATTTGGTCATACAATCCACAATCACTCAAATGGAATCATGCTGCTTGCGAGATCACGGTAAAATTATAATGAAGTCCATATTAATCCTCTCCCACTTCCATTTCGGAAGAGCTATGTTCTGAGCCACACCACTGGGCCGTTGGTGTTCTACCTTGACTTGTTGGAAATTTGGGCACTTAGCCACGAAATCTGCAATACCCCTCTTCATACTATTCCACCAATATACTTCCCTCAAGTCATAGTACAACTTTGTGGAACCCGGATGGATCGAATATCTGAAACTATGAGCTTCTTCCATGATCCTCTCTTGGAGATCATCCACCTTTGGAACGCATAACCTTCCTTGATATCTCAACGCACCATCTCCCCCTTGTGCAAAAGCCATCACTTTCTGCTTATGCATGTTTGCCTTCAATTCAAGCAAAATTGGGTCTTTGTCTTGCTTCTCCTTTACCTCTTCTACTAATGAAGACTCGACTCCATTCATCACAACAACTCCACCTTCACTGGAATCTAGCAAACGAACTCCCAAACGGGCAAGTCTGTGAACTTCCTTAGCTAGTTCCTTCTTGCCTTCCTCAACATGAGCAGTAATTCCCATAGATAACCTGCTCAAAGCATCAGCAACAACATTAGCCTTACTTGGGTGATAGAGGATGCTCGTGTCGTAATCCTTGAGCAACTCTAAACATCTCCTCTGTTAGAGATTAGCTCTTTCTGACTGAAAACCTATTGAAGACTCTTGTGATCGGTGAACACATCTACATGAATATCATAGAGATAGTGAGGCCATATTTTCAAAGAAAATACTACAACAGCCAACTCGAGATCATGAGTCGGGTAATTCCTCTCGTGAATCTTGAGTTGTCTGGAGACATAGGCTATAACTTTACCATTCTGAATCAATACACAACCAAGTCTAACTGTGGACACATCACAATAAACAGCAAAGCCTTTTGTACCCTCTGGTAGGGTCAATACTGGGGCAGTAGTTAACCGGGTTTTAAATTCCTGAAAGCTTTTCTCACAAGCTTCAGACCATTGAAACTTAACTATTTTCTGAGACAACTTCATCAACAGGGATGAAATAGATGAAAACCCCTCGACGAACCTTCTATTGTAACCAGCCAACCCCAAGAAACTCCTTATGTCAGTTGGAGATGTGGGTTTGGGTCAGTTCTGCACTGCTTCAATCATCTGAGTGTCAACTCGAATTCCTTTGCCAGACACAATGTTCCCTAAGAATGCCACAGATTTGAGCCAGAATTCATACTTAGAAAACTTGGCATATAATTCTCGATCCTTGAGAGTTTGGAGGACTATTCTGAGATGACTAGCATGATCCTCCTCACTCTTCGAATAAATCAGTATGTAATCAATGAACATGATAACAAACATGTACATATACACCTTAAATACTCTGTTCATAAGATCCATGAATGCTACAGGAGCATTAGTCAAGCCAAAAGACATAATAAGAAACTCATAATGACCATAACGGGTCCTGAATGTTGTCTTCGGGATATCACATTCTCTCACTTTCAACTGATGATAGCCAAATCTGAGGTCTATCTTAGAGAAATAAGTGGCACCCTAAAGTTGATCGAAAAGATTATCAATTCTCGGAAGGGGATATTTATTCTTTATGGTGACCTTGTTCAATTGGCGGTAATAGATATACATCCGAAGAGAACCATCTTTCTTCCTCACGAATAAGACCGGAGTGCCCCAAGGTGAGACACTTGGTTGAATGAAACCCTTATCAAGAAGATCTCTCAACTGCTCTTTTAACTCTTTTAACTTAGCTGGAGCCATTCTATGTGGCAAAATAGAGATAGGTTGAGTATCAAGAAGAATATCTATTCCGAAGTCTATTTCTCTCTCAGGAGGGAGTCTGGGAAGATCATCTAGAAAGACCTCTGGAAACTCACTCACAACTGGAACTGACTGAATAGGCGGTGTCTCAATAATAGAGTCATTAACTAGGACCAAGTGATAGATACACCCCTTAGAAACTAACTTTCTAGCCTTAAGGTATGAAATGAAACGACCCTTAGGCATTGCTGAACTACTCCTCCACTCTAAAAATGGCTCATCAAGAAACTGAAACTTCACTACTCGAGTTCTACAATCAACTAAGGCATAACAAGCATGCAACCAGTCCATACCTAGAATAACATCAAAGTCCACCATGTCTAGCTCGACTAGGTCAGCCATGGTGTCCTTGTGATTGACAGAGATGGCACAATCACGATAGACTCTTTCTACTAGAATAGAGTCACCCATATGTGTGGAAACACTGAAAGGTTCAAGAAGTTGTTCGGGGAAAGTGTTGAACCTCATGGCTACATAAGGAGTCACAAAAGACAGACTCGCACCTGGATCAATTAAGGCATGATCTAGATTTGCTAAGATCTAATCCTAAGCCCTATATAAGTCATCTAACCCTAATTCTCTAACTTTCTAATCACTCCCAAATTTCCTCCAAAGTCTTTCCCAAAATATTTCTCTCTCTAGAAAATTGAAGAAGAAGAAGCTTCTAGGGTTTTCATTCAAGTCTCCTAAGTTCACCATTGATTTCAAGCTTTTGGCCTCAAGGTATGATAGCTTTCACCTATGGAGTACCTTCCTCCATAGGGTTCCTAAATTCCCCAATTTACAAAGTTAGAATTCCTTAATTGAAATTAGGGTTTTCTTCTATCTTGTGGGTGCTCTCAAATTATGATTTCATTGATGAAATTGAGGTTATTTATGCATGAATTGAGTTAATTCAATGACTTTAAGATGAAATTATATGAACCCATGCATTATTTATAATTTTCAAGCTATGATTCTATGATGAAGTTTATGAATGATCAAAGGATGGATTTAATGAAAATATGCATATTCAATTATGAAATTTATGAAGGTTTAGGTTGCTTTGAGAGTGAAGCATTGTTGTTGTGAAAGGTTTTCTCACATATAACCCAAATTATGAATGTGAAAGTATATTTTCACATAAAGGATTCATAAAGGTTGAATGGTTTTCTAAACTAGACTTTGAATCAAGATTAAGGAGCTATCCTAATGATAAGACAAGAGGCGATTACCCATGTCTATTGATGATAAGATAAGTTATGAACTTATGACTATTCCATGGGAACCATGATTAGCACTGAGTGGATATATAGATTGAAGCTCTCCCGCTAGTAGAGACCGGGTTTCTAGTAGCAATCTCTTTGTACCATAACTATGTGCCACCATAGGTTTGTCTTAGATAGACATTAGCTAGTGGATCCACCTAAGCTAGAAACTATGGTTCTTACCTTGGCAAATAAGGACACCTCTTTTAGGTGTGGGGTAGACATCGGATTCCATGTTATTGCTCACATGGTCTATGTTGGTTAAAAGGCTCACTTCTCACAATAACGAACTAAGATTTCTTTCTAAAGGCTTTTTTTAAGTATATGCCATTTTAAGATGATTCACTTGCATTACCGTGGCTTTTATCTCATGTTTTCTATCATGTCATCGTATGTTTTAAACTTGGTCATTGTATATTATAAATAGCCCTTTTTGCATGATTTTGTAACCTTTATGCATAGTTATAATACTTGGTACATTCTTGTACTAACGCATACTCTTGCCTACATTTTCTTATAAGTGTAGGATCCGGCTTATCTCCATCTTCCCGTGGCTAGTTCGTGGTGGTAGAGACTTTGAAGATTTGGTGAGTCCTCATATGTTCGAGGACATAGCCACATTTATCTTTTATGTCATTTTACTTTTAAGACTTGTATGGGTTACGTCCCACTTTCCTTCTTTTCATGCATTAGATGGCTTTGAGACAATGTTTAGACTTCCGCTACTTTGATGACTCTTTTGAATAATAATTGTCTTTTAAAAACTCATATCTACTATTATCTTGTATGATGTATGCTAGGTGGCTTGTATAGGGCCTTTCGAGGTCTTATACGCCATGTCACGTCTAGGGGGTACTTTGGGTTGTGACAGTAACGAATATAGCCAATGACATGTACAAATATAATTTAACAAATATGATGATTTAATCAAACTGAACAAATATTTAAACATATTCAATCGACTGTGACAAAAATTATGTAATCAAAATTAATCGATAAAAATTCTAATATTTTAAGAAATAAGGATAATTATCAATAAATTGCATTAAAATTATAAAACATGTATTTTAAACTATTTAATGAATAAAATATTAAAAATATTAACTTTAAAAAATATCAGACCAAAATTTAGTGTCAACAGACATCCATTAAAGAACCTAAAGATTCTTTTAAATGATGAATTTTCTTGTATTGCTTGTTATCAAGACAAGTTAATTGTGAAACCATCATCAACGAAAATTGAGATTGAGTCCCCTACGTTCTTGGAAAGTATACATGGGGATATTTGTGGACCTATTCACCCACCTAGTGGGTTGTTTAGATAGTTCATGATCCTAAATGATATTTCTACTAAATGGTCTCATGTGTGCTTATTGTTATCTCGCAACTTGACATTTGTAAAATTATTAGCACAAATAATACAATTACGGACATAGTTTCCTGATAATCAGATTAAGACCATTCACCTTTATAACAATATAGAATTTTCATCCCAAAAATTTAATGATTAATGCCTATAAATTGGGATTGAATAAACTCAATACTAAACTGAACGTGATAGTGTAAAATAAAGCTTATCAACACAGATATGCATTTTATCATGATGGAATCACGACTCACCTTTAGAAGAGGTAGAGTGATTGAGAAGAAATAAATGTGAAATTTACTTTCGGAATGGTAAATCTAAATTTTTCTCATATGATAGTAAATCAGAAATTAACTAAAAGAAAAAGGTACATGTCATGATAAACTTGGAGTTTACTTTTTAGACATATAGTGAAGAACCAAAAGATTCTTCAAGAATTCTTTTTGTTGCGTGTTCTCATGAAAGTTGATTGGATCAATTAATGTTGGGACTAAATCCCTAGATTCTGAAAAATATAAAAGGTGATATGGGCCCATTCACTTGTCATGTGATATGATAAATAGATGCATCTATAAGGTAATCACATGTGCATTTGTTGTCAACCTACAATTTAACATTTGCAAAATTATTTATGTAAGATAATTGAGTTAAGAGCACAACTTTCAGATTATGTAATGAACACATTTTATCTTTGATAATATTGATGAATATTCAAGTTGATGTGACATTACATGCCTCAGACAAATAATCAATCATTTCTTATGAGACAAAGTTTCATGGTCTGAAATATAATGTATTGCATACTAAAGTAATTGTATGCATCATACCAATAAATTATGGTCAATTTTTCTCTCTACTGATTTATGGTCAGGGACAAAATATTTTTCATATGATAATTTTAATGTGAGGTATAATTAATGATGCACAAAAAATGAATTTTAGATTGGGATGTATGTTAGTTTATCTAACATAAGGGGGAGATAAGAAGCAACAAAGAGTTGTAAATGCCCCAATTGAATGTCCCTAAAGGATAGGGTCTACTACATGCATGAAGTATGATTGACCAATCGGTTCTAAATAAAATAATCCTTGAAAAGGGGGGAGGAGTAAGTGACTAAAATGATCACAATGACGAGGTAATGTGCTCTTGAAGAGCCTATGACATAACACTTCATGAAACCTCATGAGAGGGGTAGGTACCTGAAAATAATGAAATGATGAGATCTCAATAAGTTATGTCATATTATGAATTGATACAAAGTGATATCTCATCAAAGATATCTTTGATACAATATAGTGTAATATTGTAAAAGATTATGAGAATATGAATTTTACGTCTATTAAAGCATGTTGGCGTAGAAATAATTATCAAATGAAAAGTGGAATAATGCATCTTGTTAAGCGTAAAACTTATTTGACTTGCAATTTACACACTAGAAGATATCATGCATTCAGTTTTCAATGTTGTCACTTGACAAAATTGATATAAAATATCTGAAAGATTGAAAATACATGAGGCATATACAAGTTCTTCAAAGCCTTGTTTATAATCCTCATACAGATTAAATCAATCAAGAATATTGTGTATTGTTATGCAAGTTAATAACTTGAATTGAACTCATGAAGAGTTTTCAAAAGGTAATAGATTATTTGCTTAAAGGAATTGAAGCGAGGAACTTGTAGAATTCTTTAATCCTGGAGGGTGATTCATAAAAAGGAGATAGTTTGAAACACATTTCGCCAAAACTTTTTTACACTCATGAGCTAAAAAAGAATGGTGATATCAATGTGCAACAGTTTCGTTCGAGTAACAATGTGACTGATTTGTTCACCAAGTCTCTACCAACTTCAAGTTTCAGGAAGATGGTGCATAAGCTTGGAATGCGAAGATTCAAGTCTATGGATTGATTTTCTCATTAAGGGGGAGTTAATATGTGTTGTACTCTTTTTCCCTTACGAGGTTTTGTCCCACTGGTTTTTCCTTGTAAGGTTTTTAATGAGGTAGCCTAGATGTGTATTATTAGATATGTGTACTCTTTTCCTTAACTAGACTTTTTCTTTTTTAAAAGGTTTTTTTAGTAAGGTTTTTTAACGAGGCACTTTATCTACAAATTAGACATTGAAGGGGGAGTGTTATAAATATAGTGCATGTCTATCTTTTAGAGAAAATTTAGGAATCCTAACTTTGGGACCAAGTCAATTTTCCCTTATAAATAGAGGGGTTCTCTTTATTGTAAAATCATTCTTCAAGAGAAATCATAAGTCTTCTCTCTTCTCCCTACTTTCTTCTCATTGTTTTATATAGTTTCATAACAAAAACTACTTTTAAAAAGTTACTTTCTTTCAAGCAAGCCAGACGGGCTGTAAAAAATTTAAGATCTAGCAAACAAAATTCCCTCGGCTTTTTCGCTCTCTCTTTTCGAAGGGCTAAATTATCTTTCCCCAACTCACAAATTTTTAGGGTTTAACAGAATCAATCCCGTCTCTTCATCATCATCTTTATAGAGTAAGTTCGCGCAATCCAAACTGAAAAGGTTAGTAATTTGCAATTCTCTTTTTTATTTTAATTTCTCGTGTACTTGAAACTATTTGCGAAATGCTTGTCAATCTATACATATTACAAGTATTGGGTTAAATTTTGGTTCAATTCTTTTTTGGGTTCCTTTGTTTTCGAGGTCTAATTGTTATTCTTACCATATTAATAGTCATCATTGTTGTTTGGGGAAAGGAGTGTGTGCTCTTCAAAAAGAGGTTCTCTAGTAAGAGATTGTATATTTGTATTAGAGCTCTTAGGGTATGAAAGTTTTCATTTTTCTAGTTTCAAGATTTCAACTGAAGTGAGAACTTTCTTGCTGCCCCATTTGATTCCTTTGGGTAAAGATTCAAGGACTGGAATCACTGAAATGGTGTCTTCTATATGACATTCTTGTGTGAAATCTATGGATTTCTTTCTCAATTTATTAATTACAAGATTAATGGGTCTTGTCTTGGTAGTTGGAGTCTTGGAAAAAATTTATTCTCAGATGCTTTGCAAAGACAATTGCAAAGGTTGATTTACTTTCTTTTCATGATTCACCGTGAAACAATTATATTGAAAAAATTTATGGTTAGAGTGGTATTGATTGCAAGAATTTATCTTGTTTGAATGTTAAGAAACTTAATAGAGATTATGCTGGTTGTTGGATATAGTATGTAGTGGGGGTATGATAGTCAGAGATATGTTAAGGGTAGTAGCAAGATTCGAAGATGTTGAAGAATAATCTTTTAATTGATGATGTGTTAGCAATGTTGGAAATAGTGGAGGAATTAGAATTGAATTTGATATTGGTGGGGGATCTGGTACATTTGCATTGAGAATTGCTGAAAGGAATGTGACTATTTGAATGTTACTCCTACGTTTAATATCGTTGCACCATTTAATGAATTCATTACTGTGAAGGATCTTCTCCCGTTGTATTTAAGGTTAGATAATTGGATTCCCTTTCATGATAATATATTTGATTTAGTTCATGCAGGAAATGTATTAGATGTTAGCGGCAGAAGACGCCTTGAGAAATTAGAGGTTTTAGTCTTGATATTGATAGAGTTTTGAGGGCTGGAGGATTGTTTTGGTTGGATAATTTTTGTTATTGCAGTGAAGACAAGAAAACTTCATTAACTAATTTCGAATTTGTTGTGCACATAGGCGCCGCCTCAGCCTTTGAAATCTTGTGGTTGCACACACACCAATGTCTCACCGTTCCCACACCTTTATTCAATCATCAAACCCACCACCTCCCCCAACCCACCAACCGGCAAGAAAAAAAAACCCAAAATAGGGAACCAAGAGATTTGAAAAACAAGTAATTTCTGTAGCCAAATATTTCTTCATTTGTTAACTCTATTGCACCTGAACCTTTTGTGAGGGTTGATGTCTCAAGTATATATGATAGAGGCACTCCAAAAATATAACCGTAAGGAAATGAAGGTACTAATTTCAAGTCATTTGGTGCCTGGACATTTGAATGCATTGAGTACAAGATTTTTTTTAACAAGAGTCATTTTCGAAGTTAGAATTTGTGCGCACACTGCTAATTAACAACGATGATCGTTACATTTATATTGTATTTCAGGAGCTCTCAATCATTAGTTACACTTACATTGTAATGTGAAATTGTAGGTCACGTTCTTCATGTGTTCTGCAAATCAATCAACATTTCATATACTTTCCTCTTAATTCTGTTTGGTCCCTAGTAAATACATTAAAGAAATAGATAATTTGAAAAGGAACAATTATATTAAAGAAATAGATAATTTGAGAAGGAACAATTCTTTGAGTTTCCTTCGTGTGAATATATTTTGTATTACATTCACGAAGTAAAGGTAGGATTTGAAAAATATTCCTTACCTTTTGCACCTTAAGATGCTAAGCCTCCCCTCGTGCTATCTATCATAGGCCACAAGGTAGGATTGTTAATTTTTTTCTTATGACAATGAAGAAAACGACCACTTTTATCTTTTCAGAACCTTGACAAAAAAATGATTACCCATGACCTCAATTCTGTTATTTTTTTTAAGTGATTTATATACTTACACCTAGCTATTAAAGGGAATAATATTTGGGAGATGATCATTTTGTAACTATGAAGTTCAATAAGTGAGGGCTTTAGTATTTTAAGCTGTAAAATGGGAAATATACTTTACAGTGATATGATGAGAATAACATGATCAAACTCTACGATGAGGGTGTGAATTTTACTTCCGTAACAGTAGTAAAAATCTACAAATTATCGGTAGGTGACAAGTTCTTACTTGATTAAATAGATTCCGATTATCTTTTTAATAATAGAAGAACAAAATGGTAATTTTTTAGCTTCTCAAATTTAGCTTCTTTTTTGCTGATGGCTTTTCCTAAGATATGGTTTCTTCAAGATTGTTTCAATTTGATAAATTGATTATCATTGACAATATGCAGTGATTAGAACAAAACCATTATGTTTTAGATCCTTTCGTGTTCTGTTGTATTTTGGAAATTTTGGTTGCGAGTTGTCCCTTGCATTAATTATCTAGCACTCACTTATCTTTGACTGTAATTTTCCAATCTTTTCTTGAATTTTACAGGATTGACATGAGTTTGTGATGTCTGACATTTTTATTTTTGGTTGCCTTCATCATTACCTATTTTGTCCATATGCATAATTTGAACCTTTTTTTTTAATGGATAGGTGTTGTGATCTACACCTTTGGAATCTAACAATATTTTATGTAATCTGTGAATTTAATTTATAATCAATGGGAATGATCTGAATTATCAAAAGAGAGATGCTATAAGCTATCTTATATTCTCTCTATTTTGTTGTTGAATTTCTTGACTTATATGTCTGTTAAGATACAACAAAACAAAGCTAAAATTATTAATTGTTTATGTCTTCATCCCGAGCCTTACTGCCATATGTGTAAATATATCTATATATGTACTGTCATTACTCAGATTTTAGGTATTATTTCAAATTGACTTTTTTCATCAGATGATTCCTCTAGAATTAGGTAAGGTCAAAGCAAGACTAGAGGAAAAGGTCTTCAAAAAATGAAGAAGTTATGAGAAGCAAGATGAAAATAGAGATCTCAATTGGTAAAGGAGGGCCATCTAAGCCAATTCAATCAACAAAACTATGCAATGAGTTGGGAATAATTTTCTGAAATTTTCTTTCTCTTCAAAACAAGTGGAAGGAACTCACATGAGAGAACAAAGATGCAACACTAATTAGATTCTACATAAGAGTTCTATACTCTTGTAAATTTATTATTGATAGTGATTATATTGAGTTCTTTTCTATCGGGTTCTACTACTATTCATCCATCTATTTTTATAGTGAACTCCTTGGCAATATTGATTTCCATCAATATCTAGTAGTAAGGTCACTCATGGTCTCTTTTGCATTCTTCTCCGAGATTTCTATTCTCTATTTTTGAAAGAAATTACAAGATTTATATTACCAGAGCAACTAGCAAACTAGAAAACAAACATCCGGCATATCAGATCAACTACTGGCTATTAAAACAACAACTAGGGGTATATATTCATCTTTCACGTTTGCTTCCTAAAATCATCCTCATGGATCCTCTAAAGAAGATAACAACTTCTGGATCAGAACTTTTAGCTTGGAAGACAATGTTATCCCTCTGAATTCAAATATTGTTAACTTATGTTGCCAAGATCTTTTCGTAAATTGCAGCAACTGACTTGCCTTTCTCATGTACCTGTGCCTGTTCAAACTCTGAAGCCCATTTAAATGCCTATGTAAGCACTCCTTGCTAGTGAAAAGCTTACTCCATATGACTTCAGATTTCTCTCACATGAATTGCAATTATTTTTGGTGATGTAGAACAAATCTTTTAACTACAATCTCAAAGTTAAGGAGGAGGGGGTGAATTAAAAAACTCTTCCTTGGTTGACTAATTGAGGAAGGGAAGCAACTTTACTGCAGGTTAGTATAATAGATGGTAAGTAAAGATAAAGGACAAAAGTAACTGAGACAAGTATTTTTATACCGGTTCTAATAGTTAAAATAGAAACACTCAAGAAACTGAATTGAAGAATAAAAAATAGAGTGAACTTATGAAATTCCAGCTATTCATTAATTTGCAGAAGTTCAGAATTTATACAAGAAAAAAACTAACCATTTTCTATCTAGTAGCCACTTACAAAGTGGATAGAAAACTGAATAAAAACATGTGCCACTAACAGCCATAAAAGGGCCACTAACTTTAGAAAATTAAACATCTAAAGTTGACTAAGTCTAGCTAGAAAATAGGAAGCACTAAACTCAAATTAAGTAAAAGTAGTAAAAAAACAATAAACTGGAAGTTTGGAAATGCCAATTGTCTAACACTCCTCCTTGGCATTTTCGTGACGAACACCAATTCTTTGCCTCAGATCTTCAAACCTATCCTTTGGTACAGACTTAGTGAAAATGTCAGCTAGCTGGTTCTCGGATGAACAATGAACCAGCAACACTTCATTAGACTGCTCAACTTCTCTAATAAAATGAAACTTGATCTTGATGTGCTTAGTTCGACCATGAAACACTGGATTTTTTGAGATTGAAATTGCTGAACTATTGTCACACATTATCTTGGTAGCTTCAGTTTGTTCATGGCCCAAGTCCTTCAACATCTTCCTTAGCCAGATAGCTTGGTTCACAGCAGATGCAACAACTACGTACTCAGCTTCTGCTATTGATTGAGCTGTAGTTTCTTGCTTCCTAGAGCTCTAACTAAAACTACTTGTCCCCAAGAAGAACAGATATCCAGAAGTGCTTTTGGAATCATCAACGCTGCCACCCCAATCACTACCAGAGTAACCGACCAGATTCATAGTCACTTCGGCAGATGCTGGGAAAATCATTCCAACTTGCTGGTTCCTTTTATATACCTTAACACTCTTTTAGCCGCTGTGAAGTGTGTGTCTCTAGGAGAATG
>JAGDQO010002678.1:0-31823 GCA_018342035.1 Solanum appendiculatum
TTTTGAAAAATGTTAGGCCAAAATTGGGTGTCAACAATGATCTATAGTACTTTTATGTAATCTTCAAAATTATATTTTATATAGAGATTAAATTTTGGTTTAATAAATATATATACAAATACAAGTATTGACACCTCTTGACAAAAGTTAAAGATTTAGTCTATTAATTAAGACATTGGGAAAATTCCTTAAAGTTGTGTGTTTTAATTCTACTAGTCTCATAATTATATTTTCTACTACAATTAAAATGAATAAATAAAAAAATGTGACGATGCCAACAAAAATTCAAACGCCCTGAAAAGCTATGGTACTAAATTCGAACAGGCAGGTGAGTGTTGCTTCCTCAAGAATATATTTGCAAAAGAAATATTTTAATAATAGTATATTTTGAGGTGATATTTTAAAAGTAAAAAAATTCGAAAATGAAACGAACCGTACAGATGTCAAAGAAAAACCAATATGATGAGGATAATTTTAAGAAATCTAATTTTGGTTATACATTATAAAATATCCGAAAAATTGGGATGATATAATTTTTTTTAAATAACTGATTGAACCGTCCCATTGACACCCTAGGTGAAGAATCAGAGAGAGAAAGGAAACCTTCTTTGTATTTTGGTAATGGAGTACTTGTTTTCACACTTAGATTATCTATGTCCAAATGAAAGTTCAATATCATTTACAATCCAAGTTGAGAATAGTTTTTCCCAAGAAAATCCAGATAACAAAGAAATTGAGAACTTATTAGGTATGTTGTGAGCTTCAACATTAAACCTTCTAGGAATATGTACAAACACGATATGCTTTAGAAATATAGATGTATTTTAAATATCTTCACAAATTATATCTATTTCTCAAGTAATCTTCATATTTTTCTTTAATACATCTACAACACTTTTTTGCATTAGAGTGAACATAGAATATCTTTTATCCATGTTATATCGCTTTTTCCACAAATTTTCTTATTGCACACGCAATAATGCTGGAGTTCATTGACTTTGGAATAAGGAAGATTAGCCACAGTAAAGTGAGACTAAAGGAATTATACAATAAACTTACCTCTTCCCAAAAATATTTTCACAGGAGACTTGGCAAAAATCTCCAAACAACATGACACTACTCAAGTACAGAATCATTACCGTGTTCAATAACATTTACTTTAAACAACTTCATATTTTCTTTCAATTGAATTCCTATAAAATTCATCAACCGTTTTCTATTCGAGATTGTCGCATATAATTAAAGAAAATGACATGTATTTTTTATTTAAAATTGATGTATATAATTAAAGAAGATGACATTATTTATATAGTTAATTTAACTATACTTTATAAGCAAATGAGAACAAATATAAAAAATACAAAATTTAAACTAAAAGTATTTAACTAGGACATTTTATTAAGAGTTGAGATGTTCAATTGAAATAAGGCTTAGTTTGAATCAAAGGTAACAATATGAATATTTTTGGATTAAACTATTAACGACACAAATAATTTTATATCAAATTATCAATGAAAAGACGTTTTGTTCAATTTCACATAATTTAAGAATTTTCTTGAAACTCTTTTCCCATTTTAAAAATATTGTTTTTGATTGCCTTTTTAGTTCTTATAGAAAATTTATTTTAACAAATTAAATTTTAAATAAAGAATCTTCAGTTTTACACAGAAACTAGTAAAGGAAATAAATAAATTTAAAAAAGTGACGAGGCTGGCAAAAAATTCAAAGCTTGGGACCCAAACGCCTTAAGGTAGTACTAGTAGTTAATAGTATAGATGAATGGTGTAACAATAAATTTATATTATGATTTTCAAATTTGTCACTAAATTCAAAAGGTAAAAAATTATCTCAATGATTAATATATATATACATATTATGTGTTTGAATAATATTTTTTTTACTTAATCATAATCGATTAACATGTAATCATGATAAACTATATTAATTTAGTAGTGCAATATAAACGAGTAAGTTTAGCCTTTTTAAATATCTCTAAACACTAGCAGAACATTTCAATAGGTAAACTTGAAATTTGAAATCGACATATTTCTACAATGACTTCAAAAATATATTCTATAATAATTGATATCATAGTTAAATTTATAAATATACAACAATAATAACATTAAATTAATATATTTATAAATATAATATATTTATAAATATTATAAATATAATAATAGTTGGCATCATATATAATTATAGATTCACCCCTACCTATTTGATACTTGAGAGAGATTGAGAAAACTTTAATACATTACAATTATGAAGTTGCACAAAATGAGATTAGAATAAATAAAAGTAATCAATCAAGATGGTGATACTCTAACTTAGGGGGTGAAAAATCGAATTGACCGATAAATTCAATCGAAAAAAGTGTTTTGGTTTATTGCTATTGGGTTATTGGATTAATGGTTATTTAGTGATTTTATAAAAAAAATTATTGGGTTATTGATTTTTTAATATTGGGTTATTGGATAAACCAATAACCCATTAAGACTATAATTATTTACTATTTTAATTTTTACTCATATATAAATATCAAACAAAAAATATTAATATAATTACTATATCAGACTATCAGTACCCTACACAATTCACACTGCATTTACCCTATAGGCTTTAGGATTACTTTAGGTTCACAGCGTCAAAATCTAAAGAACTAAGAACGACAATTGTAAATGTCTGCAGTTCGTTTAACATCAGAAATTCATATTGTGTTTTGGCTGTAACATGTAAATGTAGCCTTCGTACCTCTTATTATTACAATTCACGTCAAATTGTTAGAAAATTCATATATTTGTTTTGAAAGTATTTTTTTATTGATTAAATTGAAAATCAAACTATTAAAAACCAACAATCGGAAGCTAATGACAAATATCTTATTAATTTGATTATCAATTTAGCCTATTTAAAAATAAAAAATCGATAAACCCCTAAACACAACAGTGTGGACCTTAAAAATGAAGTTGACCCCACATCCTAAAGCTTCAGCTATTATCATAATAGCAAACACTTTATGTTCCTATTAACAAAACACGATAGTTTCTTTTTCACAAATTCTCTTTTATTTTTACTCTGTCTCACTCAATTTATGTGACATATTTCATTTTTTGAGAGTCAAACAATATATATTTGAACAAAAATTTGCTCATGAAATCTTCAAATTTTTTAAATGAAATTTATATATTTGTAAACTACGAAAAAAAGTACTCTAAGTCACAATAATTGACAATTTAAAATATTTAAAAGATATCTGAAAAATTTACTATCAAAGTTGACTTATTTGAATCTCGAAATTCGAAATATGTCATATAAATTGAGACAGAGGGGTACCTAACGCCACAAAAAATAAAACAAGAGCTTAAAGCCAAAAACATTGAATACAATAAATCAGTGTTTTTGCTCCTTTAAAGAGAAAATAACATCTCCCTCTCCCATATTCCTATAACTTAATTACTCTCAAGTGTTGTATCAAGCTTTGCTCCATTAATGGCGGATTCTATAAATAGAACAAGTCGCAGAAGTTATGTCCATGGCCGAAACTCCATTAATGGGCAGATCAATTTCACAAGCATTACCATTATTAATTATTCACCTCACCAAGACCAATACATATCCATATCCCCTTCTTATTCTTCTTCTTCTTCTCAACGGTGAAACATACTAATCTCTTTCATTTTCCCAGCTATAATTGAGCTTCTCCAACTCAAGTGCCAAGCAACTAATATGTCCCCTTTCGAAATCCACCCTATAAAAATGTATTTGGCAATCATGAGTTTCCTCATCTACTCTTTTGCCTACGATACTCAGATCAAATACATTTCAACAACTTCTTCAAATTACTTAAAGTATGCTAAAATGGTTGGTTGTGTATTTGGTCCTCTCGCATTGGCATCTTACTCCTCTCTTCTTTACCCTCCATTTTCTACTCACTCTCTATCTTATACTCTGCAACTCAGTTGCTAAACAGAGCACTTCTCAAAGCACGATTATATCGGCTTTTTCATAAATTCGTGAATTATTTAAATAAACCAATAACAACTATAACATATTCAGTATAATTTCACTGATGAAATTTGAAGAAGATATTGTATATGCAGATCTTTTATTTCTACTCGTGAAAATAGAAAAACTATTTAGTCAAATGATTTGTAACTACTTTTCTATTAGGCACGTGAATGTTTTGTAATTTGTGATTCGTTTTGTAATAATACTTTTCAAATAATTGGCGACTTACATTTTGGACTGACAAAATCTAAGCCCCCGTCAGTTGTGTCAGCCCATTATTTTAAGGGTTGTTTACATTGTACTTCTCTTTTTGGATCTCCGAATTTGTTGATGGTTTGTTGAGAGAATTTTATATTCAGACATGAAAAATGAACTTTAATAGTACTCTCTCTCTTTCATTTTATATTTGATGCAATATTTTCTTTTAAAAAAAGGAAATTTTTTGAAATTTGTTAATGAATCATTGAGATATTGACGTATCAATAATCAATTTATTGATTTGATTATTAGTTTAATTGTTGAGATTTGATACCAAAAAATCATTGAAACACACTTAAAAACAAAACCATAAATCAAATGAATCATTTACATGACTTGATAAATTGTATTTTGCTCAAAAACAAATATTGACAAATTGTAAAATAATCGAGAGTTTGATACAATCAAAGACATTATATAGCGATATATAAGATAATTTATTAATTTACTTTTAGTTGATATAAACAAACTGTCTTTAAGGCTGTTCGTGCCCTTTTTTTTTTTTACTACAAAGACACAATGGCAACAATCTATCTTTGTGGAATGCGAAGAATATTTGAAACGACTTTCCAACCATCACACGGTTTCCCTCTCCAACTTTGGTCTACATCTGTAAACGTTCAACTCCCAAAAGATATGAGGGCGTTGCACTTTGTTCCAGGTGGCTCCCGCCTTAAATTACCCACTTCGCCGCCGTCAAGATGTCACATTTCAACAAGCTTCACTCTTTCTTATTCCAGGTTCTTCATACAATCAACAGAAACTTTAATTTCTTAAATCTCCGACTTGGGTCTTTCCATTTTTGTGTTAATTGAGCTAATTTTTGGTTATTACTGCAGAAATTTCATGGTTAAAATGTCGATTCACTCAACCCCATCTGGGTCAGCAATCCCAATTGGCCCCATTGTTGTGTATACTCCTCTAGTCCTCTTTATTACCTGTTGATTATCACTTCTTAAGATTTTCTTGGATTTGGTTTATCTAATTACTCGCTCTGCTTTAATTTGTTTGTTTGATTTTGACTTGATGGGGAATTTAAGAATAAGATGGACAAAAATAAAGTAGAACAAACAAATTGAAACGAGAGGTTTAACTTTTATTTTTCGGTGGTTGAAGCAGTTGGGTTGTGGGATGGTGGCATTGGACTACTTGGTTACTGTTGATTCTTATCGTAGCACCAGTTTTCAGGTCTAATTGGTTTTTCTATGCTATTAATCAGATAGAATGAGCTCAATTTTTTTATTTTTAATTGGAATTTCAATGGTTAATTTGCTTTGTATAGGTTCAGGGAGGTGGGAATACTGGGAATGCTATGACGTGTGCAGCTCGTTTGGGTTTAACTCCAAGAATTATAACAAAAAGTCTAAACTTTATGTGGCTTCTTGTTGCCTATTCCTTTTTTTCATTTCCAGGTTCTTTCGGAAACAACCTCTATACTTCCATGAGGTAGTGATAAGGTCTGCATATATTCTACTCTCCCCAGACCCACTTGTGGGATTCCACTTGGTATGTTGTTGTTGTTGTTTGGAAAAGCTTCAATTTTATGTTTCAAGTGCGTCAAGTCGATAACTGTTTTCCCATATATAAGTTTGATTTCCTAGAGAGTGATATATGACAATGATTAGAATTGATTGGAGAAAGTCAACCTCTAATCTCAAAATGGGTCTTACAAAATTTTGAGAAGGTGATAGTTATCCCATAATCTGAAGGAATTGCAGCTTTTAATGTTTAAACATAATAGTATGTCGGAAAATAAAATGAAAGATATTTTGATTCTGTTTGATTCTGCTGCTTTACTGTTCCTGCAACTGTTGTATCATTGATTAGTTTTTCCTTCTTCTATCCACGTCTGACCATTCCACAATTATGTGAATAGTATTCTCTATATTTCCCATAATTTTTTTAGTAGGTCGCGGATGACTCTCAAGGGAAAGAATACTGAACGAGCTAGAAGCTGATGGCATTGATACATCTTTTATAGTGGTGAGCCAGCCACAGGTTAACTGTGAAAGTTTTTGTGCATCGTACACTTTTCTCTTGTATGCGAGGATGATGTAGCTTGCAGCACGCCTATTCAGTCAATTAAAATTTTTGAAGCATCAAATTTACCTCTTAACATCATATTATAACATATTTCAGGTGTCCAAAGGGTGCCATTCAACAATCTTTTATGTCATTGTTGACAGTCAAATGTCAGTACTCAACTCTGTTTAATGCCATTTTAGTAAATGTTTTATAGGCACTCATTGAGCTTTCTCTTGGGTGATGAGAGGGATGATTTATGACTTCTGTTTTTGCAAAGTCATTCTGTAAACATTTTCTCTTGATATATTATTTGATTTATAATTAAATGTCTAGATCAGCAACAATATTTAAATTACCCACAAGTATTTACTCATAAGAAATAGTCCTGTGACTTCTTTTTTGCCTCTCTTGTTTACTAATTCCTCAAGTCCAAAAATGGCCTGTTAGCTAATGCCTCTCTTGGACAGATGGTCGATCTGCTGAAGCTGATATTTGTTGTATGATATCTCAGGAAAACACGAACTTCCATCTATACGCCAGGGTATCCACCCATGGTAGCTAATGATTTGCCATACTCGAGTTTGTCGTCTGCTTTGGATGGTGCGAGGCTTGTCTATACTGATGGAGTACTTCATGAAGCTGCTTTAGTTGTGGCCCAAGAGGTAATTTTCAATGGTCGTCTTAGTCATTTAATTTGAGCTTCTGCTTCCCAATCGAATGTATTACAGTCAACTTCTGATCATATTTCTAGTCTTCCACTAAGCTCCAGCAGACCAAGAGCACTGGACATAATTCTGTTTCTAGCGTTTGTTCTTAATGTCTCAGGACTTGCTGAATATTTTCAGCTACATGGAAAAAAACTGTATGCCTTTTGATCTCTAGTGCAGGCACATCAAAGGAGTATACCTATTGTGATTGATGCAGGAAAAAAAAATAAAAGGGTTGGATGAGCTTCTACACTTGGCAACCTACATTGTTTGCCCAACAAGATTTCCACAGGTAAGCTATTTACTCTGGCAGACTGACCTTCGATGATTTATTTGTTGCACATTTTGATTGAACTCCCATGGATCTACTATATAAGATAATTAGTAATGGTTGGCAAGTTTTAGTTTGTTTGGAAAATTAAATTTGTTATACTTTCTCTCTTCTAGTGAAAATTGAATAAAGCCGTATTGTCTCTCAGATATGGACCGAGGCTCCTTCTATAGCAGGTGGACTAATTTCCATACTTCTAAAGTTACCAAGTGCCAAATTTGTAATTGCTACATTGGGTGAAGATGGCTGCATAATGCTAGAAAGAGCAGAAACTGGTATGCTAACAGCTGCTTCATAGAATCAGCCTTTGATTCATAACATGGCACGAAAAATACTCTGAGTACTTTATCTTGTCAAATGGCAAATGAAGTGTTCTGATAGACATAGAATCAGCCTTTGATTCATAACATGAATTTAGTATCTTTGCAGGGGATATCCAGCCTGAAGAAGCTGATGTTGATGACTTGTTTGAAAAAATGAAGCAGAGTATGGATACTACCTTAACCCTGCCAACATGCAAAACCTCGGTACATAGCTTACCCTTCAGTTGTGAGATTTTCTTGCTCAATGCAGAAAGAAAATTTGATGGTAGTGCACATAAAAGTCAATTTCTACCTTGTAGTTTGACATTGTTTACACCGTAGGATGGAAACTATAGGACTTTATTTTAGTACATCCAGGCGTAAGAAGTGTTTGGAGCTTCTGTTCTTGTACTTCATCAGTTTCAAAAGTCAATTGCTTATATATGGAAATGTCTATTTGGGTTGAGGCATGTGTGCAATTTTTTCTAAATGTGCATCTCTTGTAGGTTAAAAATCAATAGTCCACTCCAGTTTTTGAGTATTCATGTAACTTATCACTCTTTTTGTAATAGATCTCTTGATGCTTCCAAAGGAATTTAATTAAGCTAGAGTAGTTAAAAGATTATTTGGTATTTGATAACTTAGCTCACAAATATATGTACTCTTCCAGGATGTAGCAGAGCTGCATGCGAAAGGGATTGGGACTGTGTGTGGTAGGCTGCTCGTGGGAACAGCTGAAAAGATACCATCCTCGGAAATAGTTGATACAACTGGTGCTGGAGATGTATTTGTTGGAGCAGTTCTTTTTTGTACGTGAAATTACGGTATAATTAGTATACTATGAGCCCTTTGTCAACCGCTCTTGCTGCAACTGCTCTTACTTTAGGAGTGTGGCATCTCCGTTGTTCTCCCTATGCTTGTTGCTGCTATCGATTTAAAGTGTCTTAACATTTCCTGTTTCAATTATGTTTCCATGACGTCCGTCTTGGTTCATTTAGTAGGCGAGTATCAAGAGACTAGATCATGCTGCTGTGTGTGTTGTTATTTATGTCTCTGTCTCATGATTTTCCTTGATGTATTTGCAGCTCTCTGTGCCAATTTCCCACCTGAAAAGATGCTGATGTTTGCTTCTCAAGTGGTAAGTAAACATGAAATATACTCGATGTTAATGTTGGGCTTAATATCATAGAGGAAGGGTTGCATTACTGAAATGGTAAAAGTTAAACACTGTGAACAAGAGGCGGATGTAACATACTAAATCGTGTTCATCTGAACTCAGTACTTTTGACGAAAATTACAGCAATTAGTAGATATGAACCCATAACTTTAAAGATATAATGAGTTCAATACTAAGAATCTTAAATATTGAACCCATAAAACTTAAATCCTAGATCCGCCTCAGCTGTGAATCAGAATGATTCTAGTTTTCAAATGATTGAACAACTCGGGGCAATTTACTTATTATTTTGTCATTCATAAAAAACATCTATTGAATTATGAGTTTAAAACATCATGTTTAGCATAAGGATAGATAATCCTTGCTCATTATCAGAACAATCAGTTATTCGTCACAAACTTCTTGTGGGAAAAATGGTTTTAATACATTTTTCTTGGTGGATCCATGTTTGAATCAATTCCCACTTAATACATTTTTCTTGATGCATCTATATTCGAAAAATCCTAGATTGAACTTGGTAGATGCGATACCTAAAATTTACGTTTGAAAGAGATGGGACCCTATTTCCACATGTTTATTTATTATATAAATCCTATATGCATCAATCAACTCCTAAATTAAAAGACAATGTCGTCAATTTCTCTCTCTAAAAAAAGATAATAACGTCAGCTCTCTCTCTACAAAAGTCAATGAGCTCTCTCTCTCTAAAAAAGATAATGCCATCAGTTCTCTCTCTCTAAAAGACAATGTCGTCAATTTCTCTCTCTCTAAAATAGATAATAACGTCAGCTCTCTCTCTACAAAAGTTAATGTCGTCAGCTCTCTCTCTCTCTAAAAAAGTTAATGTCATCAGTTCTCTCTCTCTAAAAGACAATGTCGTCAATTTCTCTCTCTAAAAAAGATAATTACGTCAGCTATCTCTCTACAAAAGTTAATGTCATCAGCTCTCTCTCTCTACAAAAGTTAATGTCATCAGCTCTCTCTCTCTAAAAAAGATAATGTCATCAGTTCTCTCTCTCTAAAAGACAATGTTCTCTCTCTCTAAAAGACAATGTCGTCAGCTCTCTCTCTAAAAAAAGACAATTTTCTCTCTCTCTCTCTCTAAAAGACAATGTTCTCTCTAACAGATATAATTTAATTAGGAGTAAATTAATAAAATTATTTTTTCTAAAATAAGTAATTTGATAAATGATGTGATATATCGTATTGTTAGCCCATATGTTTGGGCTGCTTTGTTATTAGCCCCATATGTTTGGGCTGTTTTGTATTTAGGCCATTCTCTTAGTTAGGTTTTTCTATATAATCTCCTACTTCCTTTGTATTCTGATAATGCCTTCAGATTATAATGAAACTCTATTCTCTTGTTCTCAAAAGCATCTTCTATTCATAACATGGTATCAAGAGCTAAAGCGATCCATGCTCTTTGATTTGTTTGTTGAAGATTTTGTAGCAGTCACCTACTGTGCGGATCGAACTCCGCGGTGAGTTCGCTGGGGGGTACGAGGGGCAGCGCGCCCCCGTTTGGGGTTCGGGGCGGAGGCCAGAATTTTTTTTTTTTTTAGTTCTCGATTTGCTGCTTCCGCTACTGTCTTCGTTTGATGCCACTGCTGGGTTCTCGATTTGTTTTCGTTTACTGCTACTGCTATTCGTTTGGATTGGGTTCTTGATTTGGTTGGGGTCTTGATTTGCTGCTTCCGATCTAGGGTTCTTCGTTTGATGCTATTGCTGTTCGTTTGGATTGAGTCATTGTTTTCTTCCGTTGCTGCTGCTGCTGTTTGTTGATTGGTTCGACCTAGGTATTTTACTTTTTACTTTGGAATTGTTTGTGTCTTGCTGTCTTTGCCATCCCTTTTGACAATATGACTGGAAAGGATGATTCTCTCCAGTCCATTAGTACTCAATTAGATGGTAAAAACTATGCATATTGGAGTTATGTCATGAAAAATTTTCTTCGTGGGAAGAATATGTGGGGCTATGTCACTGGAGTTAAAGCCAAACCTACGGATGATAAGGTTGAGAATTTTGCACTGTTAGTCGACTCATGGGAAACTGATAACTCCAAGGTTATCACTTGGATCAACAACTCTGTAACTCAGTCAATTGGTATACAATTGACTAAGTATGACACCGCAAAGGAAGTTTGGGATCATTTGGAGAGACTGTATACTCAGTCTAATTTTGCTAAGCAGTACCAGTTGGAATATGATATTCGTGCTCTTCAGCAGAATGGTATGTGTATTCAAGACTTCTATGCTGCCATGTCGGATTTGTGGGATCAATTGGCCCTTACTGAATCTGCAGATTTAAAAGGTTTTGCGCCATACATTGCTAGGAGGGAAGGACAGCGGCTGGTTCAGTTTTTAATGGCATTACGTTCTGATTTTGAAGGACTGCGTGGAACGATCCTTCATCGATCTCCCCTCCCAACAGTTGATTCAGTTGTTCATGAACTGATTGCAGAAGAGACTCGTATTAAGTCTCAAGTCGATAAAGGGTCTAAAGCAACTACTACCCCTGCCGTGTTTGCTGTTTCAACGGATCAGTCTAGACTACCACGTTCTCAGACTTCAAATCAATCTAGACAATCTCCTAAAGTTGCATTTGATGAGTGTGCATTCTGCAAACAGAAAAATCATTGGAAGGCTCAGTGCCCGCTATTGCTGAACAAGGCTAAACAGGCTCAATCTAGGCAGCAGCAGAAGTATGGGCAGCAGAAGTCTTGGAAGTCTCAGTCCCGATCCTCTGGTGCTCGAATAATATCAAAAGGAGCAACATAATAAGACACACTTTTATTAAACGGTAAAGCAGAGAATTTGGCCAGTTTACAACCACTACAATCTGAAATATCACAAGTGTTCAAATGACCTAAAGCACCAGTAGAGGCTAAAAAACGCAAACGTGACACTGACACATGTCCCAAACGGGAATGCCAAAGATAAAACTGAGAAGACAAAGGACTCAAACGAAACGAAGACAAATCAATACTAGAGGCAGCAACAGCAGACACTTTGAGAATCTCCAAGACATAGAGTTCCCCCAACCTACGGCCAATCCCAATCACCTTCTGAGTGTGTTGGTTCTGTACAACACAAACATAATCAGAAAAGAGCACCCAATTACCAGCCTTACACAACTGACTGACCGAAGCAAGATTCAAAGCAAGTTTGGGAATGTAATAAACATCAGAGAGAACAATGTGAGGAGTAGTGACAGAACCCACACCCTCGACTGTCATAGATGCAGCACTAGCAGACATAACAGAGATTGGTGAAATGGGTGACAAAGAACAGAAGTACGGGCAGCAGAAGTCTTGGAAGTCTCAGTCCCGATCCTCTGGTGCTCTTCCATGGTCACCTCATCCTCCACAGTGGAGTGCTGCTGCTGCTGCTGCACCATCTGAGTCTGTTAGCACTATGCCACCCTTTGCGTTGGATCCCCAGGTTTTCGAACAGTTCAGACAGTTTCTGGATTCTAATCCTAGTGCCATGTCAACATCTATGTCTCATTCAGGTCCTGCTACTTCTAGTACCTCAGGTATTCCTTCATCCCTGTGGATTTTGGATTCTGGTGCGTCTCATCATATGTCACCCTATTTGTCATCGTTTGGTTCTTTGTCACCCATTTCACCAATCTCTGTTATGTCTGCTAGTGCTGCATCTATGACAGTCGAGGGTGTGGGTTCTGTCACTACTCCTCACATTGTTCTCTCTGATGTTTATTACATTCCCAAACTTGCTTTGAATCTTGCTTCGGTCAGTCAGTTGTGTAAGGCTGGTAATTGGGTGCTCTTTTCTGATTCTGTGTGTGTTGTACAGGACCAACACACTCAGAAGGTGATTGGGATTGGCCGTAGGTTGGGGGAACTCTATGTCTTGGAGATTCTCAAAGTGTCTGCTGTTGCTGCCTCTAGTATTGATTTTTCTTCGTTTCGTTTGAGTCCTTTGTCTTCTCAGTTTTATCTTTGGCATTCCCGTTTGGGACATGTGTCAGTGTCACGTTTGCGTTTTTTAGCCTCTACTGGTGCTTTGGGTCATTTGAACACTTGTGATATTTCAGATTGTAGTGGTTGTAAACTGGCCAAATTCTCTGCTTTACCGTTTAATAAAAGTGTGTCTTATTCTGTTGCTCCTTTTGATATTATTCATTCTGATGTATGGGGCCCATCGCCAGTATCCACTAAGGGTGGCTCGACCTATTATGTTTCGTTTATAGATGACTATACTCGTTATACCTGGGTTTATCTTATGAAACGCAGATCAGATTTCTTTGGCATTTACAGCAACTTTAGAGCCCTTGTTAAAACGCAACATTCAGC
The DNA here is from genome assembly GCA_018342035.1 of Solanum appendiculatum. NCBI lineage: Eukaryota > Viridiplantae > Streptophyta > Magnoliopsida > Solanales > Solanaceae > Solanum > Solanum appendiculatum. The sequence goes on from JAGDQO010002678.1 coordinate 13,127, forward strand.
TGTGATAAAGTGTTTCAGGTGTGACTTAGGGGGTGAATATACCTCTAATGATTTCACTCAGTTACTGGCCTATGATGGTACCATACACCAGTCATCTTGTACCGACACTCCTGAGCAGAATAGTGTTGCCGAAAGGAAACACCGCCATATTGTTGAGACAACACGCTCTTTGCTCTTATCTGCAGAGGTTCCTAGTATTTTTTGGGGAGAAGCAGTCCTAACTGCTGTATATGTAATTAATCATATCCCTACTGCATTGACTTCAGGGATGTCTCCATTCGAGAAATTATATGGTCACCTACCAGATTATTCTGCATTACGAGTTTTTGGATGTACTTGCTTTGTGCTTCGTCCTCATGTTGAACGAAATAAGCTGGGGCCAAAATCAGCTATATGTGTGTTTTTGGGGTATGGTGTTGGACAAAAAGGATATCGTTGCTATGACCCTGTTAGTCAGAAATTATATGTCTCACGGCATGTCACTTTTTTGGAACATATTCCTTTCTATTCGGTTCCAGCTAAATCCCATGATGTAATGAAATCAGATCTTCGGCATATTGATCCCTTTGGCGTTGACATGGAGGTTCCAGTTCCAGATTCATCCTTGCCACCTGATAGTGCTTCAGATCCGTCTGTACCTGAGTCTGCTCCTTTGATTGTTGAGACTGGAGACCCACCACCTCTGAGGAGGTCTACTCGTCCCTCTAAGTCCACCAAACTACCTGATTTCGCTTACTCTGCATACTCAGACTCATTTGCTACCTTTATTGTAAACATACATCATTTGTCTGAGCCTGAGTCGTATCGAGAGGCTGTGACTGATCCTCTTTGGCAGAATGCTATGGCTGAGGAACTTGCTGCTCTTTATCAGACACATACATGGGATTTGGTTACCCTACCACCAGGTAAACATACGATTGGCTGTCGATGGGTGTATAAGATAAAAACAAAGTCTGATGGGTCTGTTGAGCGATACAAGGCCAGACTTGTGGCAAAAGGGTACTCACAAAAATATGGTATGGACTATGAGGAGACTTTTGCCCCGGTGGCAAAGATGACGACTGTTCGCACTATTATTGCTATTGCATCCGTTCGACAGTGGAAGATATTTCAAATGGATGTAAAGAATGCATTTTTGAATGGTGATCTCCATGATGAAGTTTATATGACTCCTCCCCCAGGTATTGACCACCAGCCGGGTGAAGTTTGTCGGCTTCGAAAAGCTTTATATGGTCTCAAGCAAGCCCCTCGTGCTTGGTTTGAGAAATTCTCCACTGTGATTACTTCTCTTGGATTTGTCCCGAGTAATCATGATTCGGCATTGTTTGTTAGATGTACGAGTGCAGGGAGAATTCTTTTGTCCTTATATGTAGATGATATGGTTATTACTGGTGATGATCATGGTGGTATTGAGTCATTGAAGCGTGATTTGGCTCATCGGTTTGCTATGAAGGACTTGGGCTTGCTATGTTATTTTTTGGGTATTGAGGTGGCTCAGTCAAAGAAAGGGTATCTTCTTTCTCAGACTAAATATATATCTGACTTGTTCAAACGGGCGCGCCTTTCTGATAACAGGACTGTAGATACTCCCCTTGAAACCAATGCACGGTACTCTCCTAGTGATGGTGTTCCATTATCAGATCCGAGTCTTTATCGGACGGTTGTAGGTAGTTTGGTTTATCTTACCGTTACTCGCCCGGATATAGCTCATGCAGTTCATGTTGTAAGCCAGTTTGTTACTGCTCCTACTTCTGTTCACTGGGGAGCTGTACTTCGTATTCTGAGATATCTTCGTGGCACTCAGTTTCAGAACCTCTTGTTTCCCTCGACGTCATCTCTCGAGTTGCGAGCCTATAGTGATGCTGATTGGGATGGAGATCGCAATGATCGTAAATCCACCACTGGTTTTTGTGTGTTTCTTGGAGACTCTTTAATCTCATGGAAGAGCAAGAAACAGGATGTTGTCTCTAGATCTTCCACGGAGGCTGAGTATCGTGCTATGGCTGTGACTACATGTGAGATTGTTTGGTTACGTTGGCTTCTTGCAGATATGGGGGTTCACATTTCTATGCCTACTCCCTTGCATTGTGATAACAAAAGTGCAGTACAAATTGCAAAGAATTCTGTTTTCCATGAGCGGACGAAGCACATTGAAATTGATTGTCACTTCACCCGTCATCATTTACAGCTCGGGACCATATCGCTTCCTTTTGTTCCATCATCCTTACAGATTGCTGATCTCTTTACGAAGGCACAGTCGGCGTCTCGGTTTCGTTTTTTGTGTGACAAACTCTCAATGCTCATTGCTATTACATTGTGAGTTTGAGGGGGGATGTTAGCCCATATGTTTGGGCTGCTTTGTTATTAGGCCCATATGTTTGGGCTGTTTTGTATTTAGGCCATTCTATTAGTTAGGTTTTTCTATATAATCTCCTACTTCCTTTGTATTCTGATAATGCCTTCAGATTATAATGAAACTCTATTCTCTTGTTCTCAAAAGCATCTTGTATTCATAACACGTATAACCCCTTTAGAGTATTGATGGAACATGATATAACATTCATATTGCCTTGCCCTCTGAAATCGAACTTTAAACAAAATTTTTAGATTCAACCATCTCTTTGTCTACTTGAATCGGATATTTTGAACAATGAAAATATGATTTAAAGGGCTTACCAAGAAATTCTTTTTGTGAAGGATCGGATGGAACCTTCCTTGTATTTCGGTTTGTTAATACTCCAAATAGCATATGACCGTATATAAATTAAAGGGTTAATTATGTTAAATATTCTTATAATATGATTCAATTACAAATAAACCCTTTTTGATAAAAAGATAAAACATTTTCAATGAGTAAATTGATTTTGAAATTCTATCAATTAATAGGAATAAAATGATAAAATTACAAGGTGTCCGGAATTGCATAGACCCCACTTTCAAAGAAAAGAGGATTAAACTCCGAATATTAGTGGGTAGAAGTGCATGGAGCTAAAAATGAAGTAGAACCCACCAATGGTGGCCACCATCTGAAAGTGTACAATAAGTCAATACAAATACCAAAGATTATTAACCAATTGAAATTATGGAGGTCCACATGGTACAATATGTCGGGCAAATTAAACAACTGTTCACCCTTTGCGGGTTCTAACTTGTAGTTTATTTATAGATAGATCATAGAAGAATAGATACACACTATCTCCCTTCCCCATAGCCCGACTCTCAAGTGTTGTTTCAAACCTTTGCTTCTTTAATGGCGGAGGCTATAAATAGAACAAGTTATGCGTATCGACGAAACTCCATTAATGGTCACATCAATTTCACAAGCATTATCATTATTAATTATTCTCCTCCTCACCAACACCAATCCCCTTCTTCTTCTTCTCCTCATGAGTACCGAGACATGATACTAATCTCTTTCATTTTCCCAGCTATGCTTCAGCTTCTCCAACTCAAGTACCAACCAAGTAATACGTCCCCCTTCGAAATCCACCCTGTAAAAATGTATTTGTCCGTCCTGAGTTTCCTCATTTACTCTTTTGCCTACGATGCTCACATCAAATACATTTCAACAAATTACTCAAACTATGCTAAAATGGTTGGGACTATATTTGGTCCTCTCGCATTGGCATCTTACTCCTCTCTTCTTTACCCTCCATTTTCCTTCATTTTCTACTCACTCTCTATTTTATACTCTGCAACTCAGTTGCTAAACACAACACTTCTCAAAGCACCATTATATCACCTTTATCACAAATTCCTGAATTATTTAAATGAACCAACAACGACCATAATATATCCAGTGTAATTTCAAAGATAGAATTTGAAGAAAGTGTTGTATGTGCAGATGTTTTATCTTAATCGCGTGGAGGTGGAGAAATTAATGTTTAGTCATACTTGATCAATTTTACTAACTACTTTTCTATGAATGTTTTGTAATTTGTGATTCGGTTTGTAATAATACTTTTCAATTGATTTGGGACTTGTGGTTGAGCTAGACAAAATCTAAGTCCACATGAGTTGGGCCAGCCCATTATCTTAATGTTACATTCTACTTGTGTAGCCATTGAGCACAAGACCTTCAAACCTTGTACCTAAAAACTCGAATTATAATGTGAAAAGCTTCATACAGCCATTACTTGAGAGGCTCTGTGTTAATTCTGTACTGCATCAATGTTCTTCCTGTTTCCTAAGGATGTTTTTTGTGGGGCTGATGATGTGATTCTGAAGATCATTATCCGCGTATAATTTTTTTATTTTATACTATCAGGTTAAGTTGAATTACAACAATAGATAACTCTTGAAATAAGCTTGTCGCAATAGTATGCCAGAATTAGGGGTGGCAATTGGGCGGGTTGGGTTAAATTTGGACGGGTCAAAATGGGTCAAGAGAATAAATGGGTCAAGACCCAACCCAAATTTATTTGGGTCAAAACGGGTTAGGTCAAAACGGGTTAGGTAACGGGTCATAACCCAACTCGCCCAATTTTTACTAAGTTTTAATAGCTTTATTTGTTATTTTATAAGCTTTTAAAACCAAATAATTTTTTTTTTCTTTATTATAACTATGTATAACATATAAAATAAAATAAAATTTTTTTTAATAATATTTTCACAAGATTTCTCAAAATTCAATTCGGGTTACATATCAACCCAATTTTTAATGAATTGAAATGGATTGGGTTGAGATGGATTGAACTTACTAATGGACGGGTCAATAACCAACCCAAACCTAAATGAGTTGGGTTGGGTTGGGCTTGATTTTGCCACCTCTAGTCAGAATGCAATAAGTAAAGTTTAGTTATATTAGTGCTTCAAGTTGAATCCTCCATATAAAAGATAAAACCAAAATTTGAATGAAATCATGAAAGTTCTAAAAACAAGGTAATTAGAAGGAAAATAATATTTTAATAAAATATTATTAATAGTTTTTTATTTTTTATTAATTATTATAAGTAGGGTGTTCATAATTATTATAAAAAAGTATATCATATAAATTGAGACGGAAAGTAATAATATAGCATGTGCCTTCTATATATTTTTATTATCTAACAACAATAAAATACTGAGTGAAATTTCACAAGTAAGGTTTGAAAAAGATAGAGTAATATATTCAGTGTAATTTCGTCTTGTTTAGTCACACTTGCTCAATTTTAGTAATTCTTTTTCTATGAATGTTTGTAATTTGTGATTAGGCTTGTAATAATACTTGATAAAGCCTTTCAAATGATTGGGGACTTGTGGTTGAGCTACATTTTGGACTGACAAAATCTAAGCCCACATGAGTTGGTCCAGCCCGTTATCTTAATGAATTACATTGTACTTCTGGTTTTGGATATCTGAATTTGTTGATGGTTTGTTCAGAGAATTTTATAATCGTACTCAATAAAGAAACTTTAGTAGTACTCTATTTGTTCCATTTTATATAACCCTTTGATACAATATTTAAGAAAAAAAAGAATTTCTTTTTAAAATTAATTAAAGAATTATTAAGATATTAATTTATTAATTATCTATTTGATTATCAGTTTAACTGTTGAAATTTGACACCAAAAATATCATTGAAATACATTTAAGAAACAAGATGACAAATCAAATGAATTATATATATGAATTGACAAATTGCATTTTGCTCAAAATCAAATGCTAACAAATCATAAAACAATGAGGGTTTGATACCATCAAAGAATTTATATAGCGATGATATAAATATAATTTGTTAATTATTATTGGTTGATATAAACAAACGGTCGTCTCCAACTTTGGTCTGCATCTGTAAACGTTCAACTCCCAAAATATATGAGGGCGTTGCACTTTGTTCCAGGTGGCTCCCGCCTTAAATTACCCACTTCGCCGCCGTCAAGATGTCACATTCCAACAAGCTTCACTCTTTCTTATTCCAGGTTCTTCATACAATCAACAGAAACTTTAATTTCTTAAATCTCCGACTTGGGTCTTTCCATTTTTGAGTTAATTGAGCCAATTTTTGGTTATTACTGCAGAAATTTCATGGTTAAAATGTCGATTCACTCAACCCCATCTGGGTCAGCAATCCCAATTGGCCCCATTGTTGTGTATACTCCTCTAGTCCTCTTTATTACCTGTTGATTATCACTTCTTAAGATTTTCTTGGATTTGGTTTATCTAATTACTCGCTCTGCTTCAATTTGTTTTTTTGATTTTGACTTGACGCGGAATTTAAGAATAAGATGGACAAAAATAAAGTAAACAAACATATTGAAACGAGAGGTTTAACTTTTATTTTTTGATGGTTGAAGCAGTTGGGTTGTGGGATGGTGGCATTGGACTGTTTGGTTACTGTTGATTCTTATCCTAAGCCTGATGATAGGATTCGTAGCACCAGTTTTCAGGTCTAATTGATTTTTCTATGCTATTAATCAGATAGAATGAACTCAATTTTTTTATGTTTAATTGGAATTTCAATGGTTAATTTGCTTTGTATAGGTTCAGGGAGGTGGGAATACTGGGAATGCTATGACGTGTGCAGCTCGTTTGGGTTTAACTCCAAGAATTATATCCAAGGTCTGAACTTTATGTGGCTTCTTGTTGCCTATTCTTTTTTTTTTTTTCATTTCCGAGGTCTTTCGGAAACAGCCTCTCTATACATCCACAAGGTAGTGGTAAGGTCTACAGACTACCCTTCCCAGACCTCACTTGTGGGATTCCACTTGGTATGTTGTTGTTGTTGTTTGGAAAAGCTTCAATTTTATGTTTCAAGTGCGTCAAGTCGATAAATGTTTTCCCATATATAAGTTTGATTTCCTAGAGAGTGATATATGACAATGATTAGAATTGATTGGAGAAAGTCAACCTCTAATCTCAAAATGGCTCTTACAAAATTTTGAGAAGGTGATAGTTATCCCATAATCTGAAGGAATTGCAGCTTTTAATGTTTAAACATAATAGTATGTCGGAAAATAAAATGAAAGATACTTTGATTCTGTTTGATTCTGCTGCTTTACTGTTCCTGCAACTGTTGTATCATTGATTAGTTTTCCCTTCTTCTATCCACGTCCAACCCTTCCACAATTATGTGAATAATATTCTCTACATTTCCCACAATTTCTTTAGTAGGTCGAGGATGACTCTCAAGGGAAAAGAATACTGAACGAGCTAGAAGCTGATGGCATTGATACATCTTTTATTGTGGTGAGCCAGCCACAGGTTAACTGTGAAAGTTTTTGTGCATCTTACACTTTTCTCTTGTATGCGAGGATGATGTAGCTTGCAGCGCGCCTATTCAGTCAATTAAAATTTTTGAAGCATCAAATTTACCTCTTAACATCATATTATAACATATTTCAGGTGTCCAAAGGGGGCCATTCGACAATCTCTTATGTCATTGTTGACAGTCAAACGTCAGTACTCAACTCTGTTTAATGCCATTTTAGTAAATGTTTTATAGGCACTCATTGAGCTTTCTCTTGGGTGATGAGAGGGATGCTTTATGACTTCTGTTTTTGCAAAGTCATTCTGTAGACATTTTCTCTTGATATATTATTTGATTTATAATTAAATGTCTAGATCAGCGACAATATTTAAATTACCCACAAGTATTTACTCATAAGAAATAGTCCTGTGACTTCTTTTTTGCCTCTCTTGTTTACTAATTCCTCAAGTCCAAAAATGGCCTATTAGCTAATGCCTCTCTTGGACAGATGGTCAATCTGCTGAAGCTGATATTTGTTGTATGATATCTCAGGAAAACACGAACTTCCATCTATACACCAGGGTATCCACCCATGGTAGCTAATGATTTGCCATACTCGAGTTTGTCGTCTGCATTGGATGGTGCGAGGCTTGTCTATACTGATGGAGTACTTCATGAAGCTGCTTTGGTTGTGGCCCAAGAGGTAATTTTCAATGGTCGTCTTAGTCATTTAATTTGAGCTTCTGCTTCCCAATCGAATGTATTACAGTCAACTTCTGATCATATTTCTAGTCTTCCACTAAGCTCCAGCAGACCAAGAGCACTGGACATAATTCTGTTTCTAGCGTTTGTTCTTAATGCCTCAGGACTTGCTGAATATTTTCAGCTACATGGAAAAAAACTGTATGCCTTTTGATCTCTAGTGCAGGCACATCAAAGGAGTATACCTATTGTGATTGATGCAGAAAAAAAAATAAAAGGGTTGGATGAGCTTCTACACTTGGCAACCTACATTGTTTGCCCAACAAGATTTCCACATGTAAGCTATTTACTCTGGCAGACTGACCTTCGATGATTTATTTATTGCACATTTTGATTGAACTTCCATGGATCTACTATATAAGATAATTAGTATCGGTTGGCAAGTTTTAGTTTGTTTGGAAAATTAAATTTGTTATACTTTCTCTCTTCTAGTGAAAATTGAATAAAGCCGTATTGTCTCTCAGATATGGACCGAGGCTCCTTCTATAGCAGGTGGACTAATTTCCATACTTCTAAAGTTACCAAGTGCCAAATTTGTAATTGCTACATTGGGTGAAGATGGCTGCATAATGCTAGAAAGAGCAGAAACTGGTATGCTAACAGCTGCTTCATAGAATCAGCCTTTGATTCATAACATGGCACGAAAAATACTCTGAGTACTTTATCTTGTCAAATGGCAAATGAAGTGTTCTGATAGACATAGAATCAGCCTTTGATTCATAACATGAATTTAGTATCTTTGCAGGGGATATCCAGCCTGAAGAAGCTGATGTTGATGACTTGTTTGAAAAAATGAAGCAGAGATGGATACTACCTCAACCCTGCCAACATGCAAAACCTCGGTACATAGCTTACCCTTCAGTTGTGAGATTTTCTTGCTCAATGCAGAAAGAAAATTTGATGGTAGTGCACATAAAAGTCAATTTCTACCTTTTAGTTTGACATTGTTTACACCGTAGGATGGAAACTATAGGACTTTATTTTAGTACATCCAGGCGTAAGAAGAGTTTGGAGCTTCTGTTCTTGTACTTCATCAGTTTCAAAAGTCAATTGCTTATATATGGAAATGTCTATTTGGGTTGAGGCATGTGTGAAATTTTTTCTAAATGTGCATTTCTTGTAGGTTAAAAATCAATAGTCCACTCCAGTTTTTGAGTATTCATGTAACTTATCACTCTTTTTGTAATAGATCTCTTGATGCTTCCAAAGGAATTTAATTAAGCTAGAGTAGTTAAAAGATTATTTGGTATTTGATAACTTAGCTCACAAATTTATGTACTCTTCCAGGATGTAGCAAAGCTGCATGTGAAAGGGATTGGGACTGTGTGTGGTAGGCTGCTCGTGGGAACAGCTGAAAAGATACCATCCTCGGAAATAGTTGATACAACTGGTGCTGGAGATGTATTTGTTGGAGCAGTTCTTTTTTGTACGTGAAATTACAGTATAATTAGTATACTATGCGCCTTTTGTCAACCGCTCTTGCTGCAACTGCTCTTACTTTAGGAGTGTGGCATCTCCGTTGTTCTCCCTATGCTTGTTGCTGCTATCGATTTAAAGTGTCTTAACATTTCCTGTTTCAATTATGTTTCCATGACTTCCGTCTTGGTTCATTTAGTAGGCGAGTATCAAGAGACTAGATCATGCTGCTGTGTGTGTTGTTATTTATGTCTCTGTCTCATGGTTTTCCTTGATGTATTTGCAGCTCTGTGTGCCAATTTCCCACCTGAAAAGATGCTGATGTTTGCTTCTCAAGTGGTAAGTAAACATGAAATATACTCGATGTTAATGTTGGGCTTAAATTATAGAGGAAGGGTTGCATTACTGAAATGGTAAAAGTTAAACACTGTGAACAAGAGGCGGATGTAACATACTAAATCGTGTTCATTTGAACTCAGTACTTTTGACGAAAATTACAGCAATTAGTAGATATGAACCCATAACTTTAAAGATATAATGAGTTCAATACTAAGAATCTTAAATATTGAACCCATAAAACTTAAATCCTGGATTCGCCTCAGCCGTGAATCATTTACCAAAAAAAGAATGACTCTGGTTGTGAAATGATTGAACAACCTTGAGCAGTTTACTTCTGATACTTAGTTGTCATTCATAAAAAAATATCTAAAGAATTATGAGTTCAATCCATCCTTTTTAGCAGAAAAAATGGATATTCCTTACTCATTATCAAAACAATCACTTATTCAAACTTCGTGTGGTGAAAATAGTTTTCATTTTTCGTTACCATTTTCAAAAAAAATAAAATAGTTTTCATTTTTCCATCTCATGGAAATCCCTTTTTGTTCCGCTTAGCTTTATCCCCCTCTAGGGGTATTTTAGTGCTAGATTCTGTAGGACTTGGAGATCAGGGGTTTAAGTCACAGAAATAATCTCTTGTAAAAATATAGGATCAGACTACGTATAACAGACTTTATGTAATTCACTATTCCTGAAATTCTGCATATTTAAGGAGCTTAGTGCAATGAATTGTCGTATTACTTTTAGGCAATATCAAAAGAGAAATTAATTTGTGGATTGGTTTGTAGGCAGCTATAGGGTGCAGAGCCTTGGGAGCAAGAGGTGGTCTTCCTCATCTGACTCACCCTTCTTAGCTTAGAAGACCAGAGAGAAATTTGGACCATTTTAATTACTGGAATTATGATTTGTTATTACTCATTCTCTCAACTTGTGTGATATAATTTGACTGAACATAAAATTTATGAAATATGAGAAGATCTTACAATGTTTCAAAAACTTTTCTTTTTACTTTTCTTTTCTTTTCTACTATATTAGAAGTGTGAGATCCAATTGGTATCAACATGTTAGCTTCATGTCATATAATTTCAAACTGAGGGCATTTTAGACTTCTTACATAGGCAACTACAACGTGGCTTACTTTTTGCATAGGTAGATAAAACGTGGCTTTTCTTGATGAAACTAAACAGATACATCACACGTATCATCTGAATAGTTTTTAACACTTCTTTTTCAATTTTTCATCTTCAGCTCTTTTTGTATTGCAACTCTGCAGTTCCATTGGTAAGTATTTGAATTCAGAATTCTTATAGCTTATGAGACTCTTTCAGTTTGTGCATTTCCAATTATTTATTTGTGACTTGTGATAGAAAAATCTTCGTCCATCCTTCTCTGCTGATCTTTTTGCTCCCACCAAAAAACCATCCATTTTCTCTTCAGTATTCCCATCACCATTTAAGGTATTTATTTATTTCCATTGTCATATGATGTTATTTGACCGAAACTAGAGAGTAACAGATTTCATTTGACTTAATACTAAAGTTTAAAATTGAATAATTTAATTGATTAAGAATTTGGGAACATCCCTAAATTGGGACAGAGGAAGTACTTTCTTCAACATGATAATTTAGTGTAGAGGATTTGATGTGATTCCAAGTTTTTGTTATGTGTCCACCTGAAAATAGGACACGCAGTGGTGTAGTATTGTCATAGAAATAATTGAATTTTCTTAGAAAGTAATTTTCAAAATATGTAAAGAAAAAAAAATCTTTTGTTCAATTACAGGTTTTCATATTTAATTTCTCACATCTGATCAATTACATTATTTTAGAAATACTTTTAATGGTCGAGAATAGTACTTTTTATGAAATCATGGTGCACTTCAATATTTAACTTTTGCCATGCAATCTACTACATATTAGAGGAATACTCTAAAAACTGAGAATATTACAGGAAGAAGAAAATTTTCATGAAGTCAATAATAACACCTAATACATATTTGTGAGTGAGGAATCCAACAGGAATTTGGGCATGTATACTTCTCAATGGCTTCTTTGTAATTATCTACACAAACATACCTTTTTTGTTGTCTAATTTCTTATTTAGGATTTAATTGTTGGTATTTTTCCATGGGAACTAATGAGTGTGGTGTCGTATAGATTGTGTACAAAAATTATATGACACAACTGAATTATTTTACTTTATGTCATCAGTTCTCTCTCTCTAAAAGACAATGTCGTCAATTTCTCTCTCTAAAAAAGATAATTACGTCAGCTATCTCTCTACAAAAGTTAATGTCATCAGCTCTCTCTCTCTACAAAAGTTAATGTCATCAGCTCTCTCTCTCTAAAAAAGATAATGTCATCAGTTCTCTCTCTCTAAAAGACAATGTTCTCTCTCTCTAAAAGACAATGTCGTCAGCTCTCTCTCTAAAAAAAGACAATTTTCTCTCTCTCTCTCTCTAAAAGACAATGTTCTCTCTAACAGATATAATTTAATTAGGAGTAAATTAATAAAATTATTTTTTCTAAAATAAGTAATTTGATAAATGATGTGATATATCGTATTGTTAGCCCATATGTTTGGGCTGCTTTGTTATTAGCCCCATATGTTTGGGCTGTTTTGTATTTAGGCCATTCTCTTAGTTAGGTTTTTCTATATAATCTCCTACTTCCTTTGTATTCTGATAATGCCTTCAGATTATAATGAAACTCTATTCTCTTGTTCTCAAAAGCATCTTCTATTCATAACATGGTATCAAGAGCTAAAGCGATCCATGCTCTTTGATTTGTTTGTTGAAGATTTTGTAGCAGTCACCTACTGTGCGGATCGAACTCCGCGGTGAGTTCGCTGGGGGGTACGAGGGGCAGCGCGCCCCCGTTTGGGGTTCGGGGCGGAGGCCAGAATTTTTTTTTTTTTTAGTTCTCGATTTGCTGCTTCCGCTACTGTCTTCGTTTGATGCCACTGCTGGGTTCTCGATTTGTTTTCGTTTACTGCTACTGCTATTCGTTTGGATTGGGTTCTTGATTTGGTTGGGTTCTTGATTTGCTGCTTCCGATCTAGGGTTCTTCGTTTGATGCTATTGCTGTTCGTTTGGATTGAGTCATTGTTTTCTTCCGTTGCTGCTGCTGCTGTTTGTTGGATTGGTTCGACCTAGATATTTTACTTTTTGCTTTGGAATTGTTTGTGTCTTGCTGTCTTTGCCATCCCTTTTGACAATATGACTGGAAAGGATGATTCTCTCCAGTCCATTAGTACTCAATTAGATGGTAAAAACTATGCATATTGGAGTTATGTCATGAAAAATTTTCTTCGTGGGAAGAATATGTGGGGCTATGTCACTGGAGTTAAAGCCAAACCTACGGATGATAAGGTTGAGAATTTTGCACTGTTGGTCGACTCATGGGAAACTGATAACTCCAAGGTTATCACTTGGATCAACAACTCTGTAACTCAGTCAATTGGTATACAATTGGCTAAGTATGACACCGCAAAGGAAGTTTGGGATCATTTGGAGAGACTGTATACTCAGTCTAATTTTGCTAAGCAGTACCAGTTGGAATATGATATTCGTGCTCTTCAACAGAATGATATGTGTATTCAAGACTTCTATGCTGCCATGTCGGATTTGTGGGATCAATTGGCCCTTACTGAATCTGCAGATTTAAAAGGTTTTGCGCCATACATTGCTAGGAGGGAAGGACAGCGGCTGGTTCAGTTTTTAATGGCATTACGTTCTGATTTTGAAGGACTGCGTGGAACGATCCTTCATCGATCTCCCCTCCCAACAGTTGATTCAGTTGTTCATGAACTGATTGCAGAAGAGACTCGTATTAAGTCTCAAGTCGATAAAGGGTCTAAAGCAACTACTACCCCTGCCGTGTTTGCTGTTTCAACGGATCAGTCTAGACTACCACGTTCTCAGACTTCAAATCAATCTAGACAATCTCCTAAAGTTGCATTTGATGAGTGTGCATTCTGCAAACAGAAAAATCATTGGAAGGCTCAGTGCCCGCTATTGCTGAACAAGGCTAAACAGGCTCAATCTAGGCAGCAGCAGAAGTATGGGCAGCAGAAGTCTTGGAAGTCTCAGTCCCGATCCTCTGGTGCTCGAATAATATCAAAAGGAGCAACATAATAAGACACACTTTTATTAAACGGTAAAGCAGAGAATTTGGCCAGTTTACAACCACTACAATCTGAAATATCACAAGTGTTCAAATGACCTAAAGCACCAGTAGAGGCTAAAAAACGCAAACGTGACACTGACACATGTCCCAAACGGGAATGCCAAAGATAAAACTGAGAAGACAAAGGACTCAAACGAAACGAAGACAAATCAATACTAGAGGCAGCAACAGCAGACACTTTGAGAATCTCCAAGACATAGAGTTCCCCCAACCTACGGCCAATCCCAATCACCTTCTGAGTGTGTTGGTTCTGTACAACACAAACATAATCAGAAAAGAGCACCCAATTACCAGCCTTACACAACTGACTGACCGAAGCAAGATTCAAAGCAAGTTTGGGAATGTAATAAACATCAGAGAGAACAATGTGAGGAGTAGTGACAGAACCCACACCCTCGACTGTCATAGATGCAGCACTAGCAGACATAACAGAGATTGGTGAAATGGGTGACAAAGAACAGAAGTACGGGCAGCAGAAGTCTTGGAAGTCTCAGTCCCGATCCTCTGGTGCTCTTCCATGGTCACCTCATCCTCCACAGTGGAGTGCTGCTGCTGCTGCTGCACCATCTGAGTCTGTTAGCACTATGCCACCCTTTGCGTTGGATCCCCAGGTTTTCGAACAGTTCAGACAGTTTCTGGATTCTAATCCTAGTGCCATGTCAACATCTATGTCTCATTCAGGTCCTGCTACTTCTAGTACCTCAGGTATTCCTTCATCCCTGTGGATTTTGGATTCTGGTGCGTCTCATCATATGTCACCCTATTTGTCGTCGTTTGGTTCTTTGTCACCCATTTCACCAATCTCTGTTATGTCTGCTAGTGCTGCATCTATGACAGTCGAGGGTGTGGGTTCTGTCACTACTCCTCACATTGTTCTCTCTGATGTTTATTACATTCCCAAACTTGCTTTGAATCTTGCTTCGGTCAGTCAGTTGTGTAAGGCTGGTAATTGGGTGCTCTTTTCTGATTCTGTTTGTGTTGTACAGGACCAACACACTCAGAAGGTGATTGGGATTGGCCGTAGGTTGGGGGAACTCTATGTCTTGGAGATTCTCAAAGTGTCTGCTGTTGCTGCCTCTAGTATTGATTTGTCTTCGTTTCGTTTGAGTCCTTTGTCTTCTCAGTTTTATCTTTGGCATTCCCGTTTGGGACATGTGTCAGTGTCACGTTTGCGTTTTTTAGCCTCTACTGGTGCTTTGGGTCATTTGAACACTTGTGATATTTCAGATTGTAGTGGTTGTAAACTGGCCAAATTCTCTGCTTTACCGTTTAATAAAAGTGTGTCTTATTCTGTTGCTCCTTTTGATATTATTCATTCTGATGTGTGGGGCCCATCGCCAGTATCCACTAAGGGTGGCTCGACCTATTATGTTTCGTTTATAGATGACTATACTCGTTATACCTGGGTTTATCTTATGAAACGCAGATCAGATTTCTTTGGCATTTACAGCAACTTTAGAGCCCTTGTTAAAACGCAACATTCAGCTGTGATAAAGTGTTTCAGGTGTGACTTAGGGGGTGAATATACCTCTAATGATTTCACTCAGTTACTGGCCTCTGATGGTACCATACACCAGTCATCTTGTACCGACACTCCTGAGCAGAATGGTGTTGCCGAAAGGAAACACCGCCATATTGTTGAGACAGCACGCTCTTTGCTCTTATCTGCAGAGGTTCCTAGTATTTTTTGGGGAGAAGCAGTCCTAACTGCTGTATATGTGATTAATCATATCCCTACTGCATTGACTTCAGGGATGTCTCCATTCGAGAAATTATATGGTCACCTACCAGATTATTCTGCATTACGAGTTTTTGGATGTACTTGCTTTGTGCTTCGTCCTCATGTTGAACGAAATAAGCTGGGCCAAAATCAGCTATATGTGTGTTTTTGGGGTATGGTGTTGGACAAAAAGGATATCGTTGCTATGACCCTGTTAGTCAGAAATTATATGTCTCACGGCATGTCACTTTTTTGGAACATATTCCTTTCTATTCGGTTCCAGCTAAATCCCATGATGTAATGAAATCAGATCTTCGGCATATTGATCCCTTTGGCGTTGACATGGAGGTTCCAGTTCCAGATTCATCCATGCCACCTGATAGTGCTTCAGATCCGTCTGTACCTGAGTCTGCTCCTTTGATTGTTGAGACTGGAGACCCACCACCTCTGAGGAGGTCTACTCGTCCCTCTAAGTCCACCAAACTACCTGATTTCGCTTACTCTGCATACTCAGACTCATTTGCTACCTTTATTGCAAACATACATCATTTGTCTGAGCCTGAGTCGTATCGAGAGGCTGTGACTGATCCTCTTTGGCAGAATGCTATGGCTGAGGAACTTGCTGCTCTTTATCAGACACATACATGGGATTTGGTTACCCTACCACCAGGTAAACATACGATTGGCTGTCGATGGGTGTATAAGATAAAAACAAAGTCTGATGGGTCTGTTGAGCGATACAAGGCCAGACTTGTGGCAAAAGGGTACTCACAAAAATATGGTATGGACTATGAGGAGACTTTTGCCCCGGTGGCAAAGATGACGACTGTTCGCACTATTATTGCTATTGCATCCGTTCGACAGTGGAAGATATTTCAAATGGATGTAAAGAATGCATTTTTGAATGGTGATCTCCATGATGAAGTTTATATGACTCCTCCCCCAGGTATTGACCACCAGCCGGGTGAAGTTTGTCGGCTTCGAAAAGCTTTATATGGTCTCAAGCAAGCCCCTCGTGCTTGGTTTGAGAAATTCTCCACTGTGATTACTTCTCTTGGATTTGTCCCGAGTAATCATGATTCGGCATTGTTTGTTAGATGTACGAGTGCAGGGAGAATTCTTTTGTCCTTATATGTAGATGATATGGTTATTACTGGTGATGATCATGGTGGTATTGAGTCATTGAAGCGTGATTTGGCTCATCGGTTTGCTATGAAGGACTTGGGCTTGCTACGTTATTTTTTGGGTATTGAGGTGGCTCAGTCAAAGAAAGGGTATCTTCTTTCTCAGACTAAATATATATCTGACTTGTTCAAACGGGCGCGCCTTTCTGATAACAGGACTGTAGATACTCCCCTTGAAACCAATGCACGGTACTCTCCTAGTGATGGTGTTCCATTATCAGATCCGAGTCTTTATCGGACGGTTGTAGGTAGTTTGGTTTATCTTACCGTTACTCGCCCGGATATAGCTCATGCAGTTCATGTTGTAAGCCAGTTTGTTACTGCTCCTACTTCTGTTCACTGGGGAGCTGTACTTCGTATTCTGAGATATCTTCGTGGCACTCAGTTTCAGAACCTCTTGTTTTCCTCGACGTCATCTCTCGAGTTGCGAGCCTATAGTGATGCTGATTGGGATGGCGATCGCAATGATCGTAAATCCACCACTGCTTTTTGTGTGTTTCTTGGAGACTCTTTAATCTCATGGAAGAGCAAGAAACAGGATGTTGTCTCTAGATCTTCCACGGAGGCTGAGTATCGTGCTATGGCTGTGACTACATGTGAGATTGTTTGGTTACGTTGGCTTCTTGCAGATATGGGGGTTCACATTTCTATGCCTACTCCCTTGCATTGTGATAACAAAAGTGCAATACAAATTGCAAAGAATTCTGTTTTCCATGAGCGGACGAAGCACATTGAAATTGATTGTCACTTCACCCGTCATCATTTACAGCTCGGGACCATATCGCTTCCTTTTGTTCCATCATCCTTACAGATTGCTGATCTCTTTACGAAGGCACAGTCGGCGTCTCGGTTTCGTTTTTTGTGTGACAAACTCTCAATGCTCATTGCTATTACATTGTGAGTTTGAGGGGGGATGTTAGCCCATATGTTTGGGCTGCTTTGTTATTAGGCCCATATGTTTGGGCTGTTTTGTATTTAGGCCATTCTATTAGTTAGGTTTTTCTATATAATCTCCTACTTCCTTTGTATTCTGATAATGCCTTCAGATTATAATGAAACTCTATTCTCTTGTTCTCAAAAGCATCTTGTATTCATAACACGTATAACCCCTTTAGAGTATTGATGGAACATGATATAACATTCATATTGCCTTGCCCTCTGAAATCGAACTTTAAACAAAATTTTTAGATTCAACCATCTCTTTGTCTACTTGAATCGGATATTTTGAACAATGAAAATATGATTTAAAGGGCTTACCAAGAAATTCTTTTTGTGAAGGATCGGATGGAACCTTCCTTGTATTTCGGTTTGTTAATACTCCAAATAGCATATGACCGTATATAAATTAAAGGGTTAATTATGTTAAATATTCTTATAATATGATTCAATTACAAATAAACCCTTTTTGATAAAAAGATAAAATATTTTCAATGAGTAAATTGATTTTGAAATTCTATCAATTAATAGGAATAAAATGATAAAATTACAAGGTGTCCGGAATTGCATAGACCCCACTTTCAAAGAAAAGAGGATTAAACTCCGAATATTAGTGGGTAGAAGTGCATGGAGCTAAAAATGAAGTAGAACCCACCAATGGTGGCCACCATCTGAAAGTGTACAATAAGTCAATACAAATACCAAAGATTATTAACCAATTGAAATTATGGAGGTCCACATGGTACAATATGTCGGGCAAATTAAACAACTGTTCACCCTTTGCGGGTTCTAACTTGTAGTTTATTTATAGATAGATCATAGAAGAATAGATACACACTATCTCCCTTCCCCATAGCCCGACTCTCAAGTGTTGTTTCAAACCTTTGCTTCTTTAATGGCGGAGGCTATAAATAGAACAAGTTATGCGTATCGACGAAACTCCATTAATGGTCACATCAATTTCACAAGCATTATCATTATTAAT
>JAGDQO010002679.1:0-16082 GCA_018342035.1 Solanum appendiculatum
CCTTCTCCACACTTAGATACTTAAACATATCAACTAGAAATACATAAATCTAAATAATCTTAGAATATCATGCAACCACATATTACCTCGGGTTCAGTTCTATCTTCCTAACTCTTAAGGATCTCTTTTATCTATTTACTTAGTCACCATTCATTGTCTCACCTACAGATCACTTCTACATCATATTTGCACCATCACACTTATTGAAAATTCATAACATTAAATTCTTACATATGCTATTTCAAGCCTACTAGATCAATTTCATAAAATAAGCATATATCACTAATCCCAAGCTATCATTTATTTCCACCTTGGTGCTCATTCACATTTTGAATTTAGCGTCTAGCACCAAACATGCATTACTACCCAACTTCACATACTATTTTTGCTTAGGAGCTACTAGAGAAATAAATAAATTGAGAAACGCTAGTCCATCAAAATCTCTTACTAATAGTAGTCAATCTTAATCTTACAACCTATCTAATTATAATACATTAGCATATGTTTCTTTCACACATCACCACTACTTATCCATTCGTACATCTAAACTATATTCATAGCTCTATAAGCATCAAGAGGTTCCTTTTGAGAATCACAAAGAAAAACCTAGATAAATCAATTCTTAACTATTTTATACTTTCAATTAACGACTTTTTTCTCTATCTTCTACCATGAGATCTACGTTAACTTACTACTCCTTAGTTAACACCTGAAGACATATCACTTTAATTCTTACTTAATGGGTACACAACTTCTACATATATACTACACTTTGATAATTCACTATCCCCAATGTTCTGACAAATACAATTGTAGATTCAACACTTCTAATTTTGGGTCATTCTACTAATAACTCATAACATCCTAAATTACACTATCTTCTGGGTGACAATACTATCCAAGAATCTGGACACATATTTTCTCCTTTCATGAATGTTCTATATAACAAAGGATCATAGAAAAATCTGAATTCATGTCATATTTTGGCTTAATAGTACGATTCACATAAATGAGAACACAAGATTTAAAATTGATGAGCTAAAAAACATTAATGGGATCCTCTCAAGTCCTTTCTGCGGTCTCAGAAATGCTAATAATTCTATTCAAGAACACCTTATAGGTAGGAATTTAGCTTCACAACTTCTATCACCTCAAAGATGAGAAATAATTAGGGGAATTAGAACAAAGCACAAATTTGCATATGTTTCTTTGAGAATAACTCTATTGCATGATCTTGAGTATGAAAGAAAAGAAAGTATTTCCTAAACATCCCGTAGCCTCCTCCTTATAAGTGTGGTGTGCTTCACACCCATAAAAAGAACTCTTCTAGATGTGGCTTTTCAGAGATCCTAGGATACTTGAACCTAATGCTCTGATACCATTTGTAACAGCCCAACCCGTTAGTGATATTGTTCGCTTTGGGCCTAGGCTCACACGACTTTAAAACGCGTCACTAGTTGGTAAGGCATGCTTACATATATACCCAACTTCTCTCAGGTGTTTTGCCAATGTTAGACTTCTAATCTTAAGCTGGGGCGTCACATACACCCCCTTTATGTACTCAACGTCCTCACTGAGGTTTGCCCATCAAATGGGATTTGCCTAGACTCAACACTAAGGTTTACCCTGCCTTACCAGGATTTGCCTAAACTCAGTTAAACTCAGGCCCTCATCGATAAGGCTGACACAAGAGTGGCTCTGATACCAAGTTTGTCACGACCTGGATCTACACCCCAGTCGAGACATGGTACTCAGAACCACAAGTAGCTCTAAACTAACCCTTGGCATAACATATCAAGTAGGGATGGCAATGGGGTGGGGCGGGGCGGGGTGGAGCGGGTTGAGCTTAACCCACAAAATTTTTTACCCGCCTTGATCCGCCCTGCATAGCAGCTTTTTCATTTTTAACCCGCCCCACCCTGCCGTGCATAGACCCGTCCAGCATAAACCCGCACTGCATAATTCTTTTTATATTTTCTTTTTCTAGTTAAGTTTGATACTAAAAATAAAATTCATAAAAATAAATTCATTTTTTCATTAAGTTGTATTAATTTAATAGATAATAACTTAAAATTTTAATTTTTAGAGGTCAATTGGAAACATGTAAGAAATTGTATTATTTTTTATTGAACTATTTTCATTTATTATCTTGAATATTTTGGTAGCTTTAAAGAAATGATCTTAATAAATAATATTCTATCACTCTTATAAAATGAAAAAAAATTAAATTAAGTTTGAACCCGCATAAAATCACATATACCCGCAACCTGCCCCGCCCCGCATTAATTTTTAAAAAATGCACTTCAACCCGCCCCGCATCCCACCGCCCTGCACAACCTTAAGCCCGCCCCGCTCCGCATAGCCTTAAACCCACCCCACCCCGCATCTGCCCCGCCCTTTTGCCATCCTTAATATCAAAGCATATCATATGAAACTAATGCGGAAGCTGAAACATATGCTTAATAAGGAAACCAACAATCCCATGATGACTGAACAACTAATGTCTGAAATAAGACTTTAACATTTAAATCAAAGGAAATAAGTTTACCGGGACATGGCCCCCAGTTACCTCAAGCCAAATAACCAAGAAAGTACTAAAATTTGACTAAAAACTAATCTAGGAAGTCCCCGAATGAGGAGGACTGACCAACTGCTGGCTGAAACTGCTGCAACCTCACCAGACATGAGTCTGAGTATGGGCACTGACATCTACATCATAAAAGAATGCAACACAGAGCAAAGTATCTGTCAGTATGTGGAATGTACTGAGTAAGCAAGGGATACTAGCATAATCGTAAAATTTCACAACAAGGATAGTAAAATAAGGTTGCCAAGATCATATGCATAGTGAAAGAACTAAAGAAAAAATAGTTGAAGTTCATGTCTAAACACCATTTACAGTCTTTCTTCAGAAGCATATATAGAGATGAGTCTATTTCAATATACCTACATAATCATAGTTGTAAATACCATACTTAAAGTGAATCAAGTAGAGTTACGAGCATATCGTAAGAAAAATGCATAAACTAGGGAGCTTCTTATAATCGACATACACCATGTGAGCTCCTGAATTCCAACAGAAAACCCAGTTGGGAGGGCTTCCCTATACCTTGCCAGAGCAAGGACCATATCATATCTATGTGGATCCACTAGTTTGAGCCTCTCAGGGTTAAATGGTCAACCGACTAGGCGATAAAACATAATCCTACGGTGGCACATAGTTTTGGGACTTGGGTTTACTAAAACCCGCATCCTCTTGGTACTAAATAGTCCTCCCAAAACAACATACATTCATATAATGCTCATAGGTATGAAAATCATTTATCAGTTTGAATCATAAATGAGACTAAGCTCAAACGTCATATCTAAAGTAACCTTAATTAAGGTTGAAATTCATATCATACAAGTCTTCATGATTAAAAGTCATAATGTTTTAAGGAACCATGTAAATGATGCTAAATCAGTACAATAAAGTTCTTAAAATCAAAGTGAAGTGATGAAAACATGAATTACTGAAGAATATCATAAGTTCATATAAAGCCCTAGCTTTGCTTCTAACAATCTTGAAGAGCTCTTGAAAATCAAAATACATTAGGCATGAGAGTGAAGGGATACTCTCATTGAAGCCTTACATACCTTAGTAGGGAAGCTCTATGGAGAATCTTGAAAGATGAATCCTAGCCTTGGTGTTTCTTGAAGTTATTGAGCGTAGAATTGTAGGAGTGAATGAGAGGATATCATTATGAAAAATTGATTTTTCACACATTTAGGGCTATTTAGATGACTCCCTAATCGTTTTTGGGAAAAAAATACCCTTTAGAAAATAGATAATAAGAGGTGGAATTCGGAATTTCATTCCAGCGGACAGTGAGGTCCGTATTCACTCCGTATCGTGGAACTTCTGCCAGGTTGGAGTTTCTCTAGTAAATCAGTTATAACTTTTGACCCCAAAATTGGATTGATGTAAAATTCGTGGCGTTGGAAAGATGACTCATAGACCTTTAATTTGATAGGTTATGGGTCACCTAACTCTTAATATTCTAAGAGATATGCTTGTTTTAAATTGAACCTTATATAGACTCATGTGAAAACTTAGTCGATAGAAATGCTTTGAATTTGGCTTGGTGTTAGAGGTCCCTTATGACCCTAAATCCCTTCCGATACCCTTCCTACAGTTGGTAGAGAACCTTAAAATACATGAACAAGTAGGACATCACTCGGTTCAAGTTTATATACTTACGACAAACAATTCAGATTCTAAGAGTAGAGTTACAAGGTCTTACACGAGGTACTACTCAGACTGGAGGTGGTCAAGAGGGTCAATTTTATGCATTTCCAAGAGGCCAAAGGGTGATATTTCTGATGCTGTGATTACAAGTATCGTCCCAGTCTGCCATCGACCCGCGTCTATATTATTTGATCTGGGGTCTACATTCTCTTCTATGTCTACCTATTTTGCTGCTGGATTTGATATGATGTGTGATAACATACCTATGCTTATTTGTGTTTTTACACCAATGGGTGAGTCCTTAGTGGTGGATCGAGTGTATCGATCCTGTCTTGTTTCTTTGGCTTGGTATGACACTTGGGTAGACTTGATCATTCTGGGGAAGGTAGACTTTGATATTATTTGGGGTATGGATTCTCTCTCTCCACATCATGCTATTCTTTATTGTTATACTAAGGCGGTGATCTTAGCGATGCTAGGTGTCTTGAGAATTGAGTGGACTAGTGCTAGTGGTTCTTACCCTAGAAAGGTTATCTCTTTCATTCGTGCCCAGAGATTAGTTGATGGGAGGTGTCAAGCCACCTCCCATGGATACTCTTCCCATATTTTGAGAGTTTTCGAATGTTTTTCCCATTGATCTTCTAGGTATTCCTCCCAATAGGGACATTTATTTTGCTATTGACTTGGAGCTGGGCACCAAGCACATTTCTATTTCTCTTTACCATATGGCTCCAACAATGTTGAAGGAGTTGAAGGATCATTTTTAGGACTTGTTGAGTAAGGGTTCATTCACCCCAATATATCACCGTGGGGTGCCCCTATTTTGTTTATGAAGAACAAGGATGAGACTATAAGGATGTGTATTGACTATCGGCAGTTGAACAAAGTGAAAGTGAAGAACAAGTATCCTCTCCCATGTATTGTTGACTTATTTGATCAGCTTCAGGGAGCATCGTTATTTTCTAAGATTGATTTGAAGTTCGACTATCATCAGTGGAAGATTAGGGCATCGGTTGTCCCTAAGATAGCCGTCCCAACTCGATATGGGCATTATGAGTTTCTAGTGATGTCTTTCAGTTTGACTAACGCCCCTGCAACATTCATGGAGTTAATGAATAGGGTCTTTCGACCTCATTTAGATTCTTTTGCGATAGTCTTCGTTGATGACATCTTGGTGTACTCCAGGATTAAGGAGGACTATGATCATCATTTAAGGATTGTGCCCTAGAGGCCGAGGGAAGAGAAGTTGTATGCCAAGTTCTTGAAGTCTGAGTTTTGTCTTGATTCTATTGCATTTCTGGGACACACAGTATCCAAAGAGGGTATTCAAGTAGATCCAGACATTATTGAGGCAGTTAGAGGCTGGACGAGGTCTACTTCAGTTACCAAGATTTGGAGTTTTCTAGGGCTAGCAAGTTATTACATGTGGTTTGTTTAGAAATTCTCCACTATTTCATCCCTTTTGAACAGATTGACTCATCAGAGTGTGAGTTTTTTGGGGTTTGGTGTTAACGAGGAGAGATTTCAAAAGTTCAAGACCTTGTTGACTTCGGCTCCTATGTTGACTTTACCCGAGGAGGTTTTGGACTTTACTAGTTATTGTGATGCTTCTGAAGTCAGTTTGGGTGGTGCCCTAATGCAGAAGGGGAAGGTAATTGCCTATGCTTCTAGACAATTGAAGACCCATGAGAAGAACTACCCTACTCATGATTTGGTGTTGGCGGCTGTAGATTTTATGGTTAAGCTATGGCGTCATTATTTGTATAGGGTATATTGTGAGGACTTCACTGACCATCAAAATCTTTAGTACATTTTTAGTCAGATGGATATGAACTTGAGGCAGAGCAAATGACTTGAGTTATTGAAGGACTTTGATATCACCATCTTGTATCATCTGAGGAAGGCCAATGTGGTGGCCGATTCTGTGAGTAGGATGACTTCTAGTACAGAGAGTCTCTCTGCTATCGGTGTTGAGGAAAGACCATTGGCTAGAGAATTTCAGATGTTAGCCAACAATCTTGTCCGGTTGCATATTTTTTAGAAGAATGGTGGCTTGATTGCTTTCATAAAGGCCTGGTCTCATTTAGTTGAGAAAATCCACAAGCGCCAGTTTGAGGATGAGAAGTTGTGTCTCATTCGAGACAAAGTGTTGAGAGGGGAAGCTAAAGAGGTTGTCCTTGATTCAAATGGTGTCTTGAGGATCGGAGGTAGGATTTGTGTGCCCAAGGTGGGTGATTTATTAGATTGATTCTTGAAAAGGCTCATTGTTCTCGATATTCCATCCATTTTGGAGCGGTGAAGATGTACCACGATCTGAGTCAGTATTGCTGGTGGTGCGATACAAAGAGGGATATTTCAGATTTTGTGTCTAGATGCTTGACTTGCCAACAGGTCAAGTGTGAGGATCAACGGCCCAGAGGTGTGTCGCAGAGGATGCATATTCCTACTTGGAAGTGGGAACGGATCACCATGGACTTTAACGTGGAATTTCCTACCACCATGGGTGGTTATGACTCATTTGGGTGGTCGTCGACAGGGTAACCAAGTCCACCTATCTCATTCCAGTTCAGGTGAAGTATACGGAGGAGAAGTTAGCCCAACTTTATATCAGTCAGATTGTTCGACTATATGGAGTCCCCATTTCCATTGTCTCCGATCGAGGATAATTGTTCACGTCCCACTTTTGAAGGGCCTTACATCATTGTTTGGGTACTCGGTTATATATAAGTACGGCTTTTCACCTTTAGATGGACGGGCATTCTGAGCGGACGATTCAGGTGTTGGAGGACATGCTTCGAGCATGTGTGATTGACTTTGGTGCTCGATAGGATTAGCACTTGCCCTTAGTAGAGTTTTCCTACAACAACAATTATCAGTCTTGTATTCAAATGGCCCCATTTGAGGCGTTGTATGGCAGATGGTGTAGATCTCTAATTGGTTGGTTTGATTCTACATATATAGAATCTTTAGACACAAACTTGCTTAGAGATTCCATGGTCAATGTTTGGGGTTTAGGCTCGGATTGGATTTCTGACTATTCCGTTGGATTCAGGGGATGATTTTAGTTCTAGAGGAGGTCCTGGTTAAATTTTTAGAGGTCCTGAGTTTAATTTATCATTTTAGGAGTTATGTTTGTTTCTTGTGACTTTCACGAGTTTTGGGTAAAAGAGACATTGGATTCATGTTTCGATGGTTCCATCGAGTCCGAAACATCGAGTTTAGTTGAGTAACATATTTGCTTTGATGTACGGGGTTCCTAATGAATCCCGAGTGTCCATTAAAGAATTTGAGAGTTGGCTATTTTTCTGGTGTGCTTCTCTTTAACGAGGAATGGGCCGCTTTCGCAAGCGTCAGTTCAGCGAGGATCTGGCCGCATTCACAAAGGATCAAGTTCCCCTGACCCTCATGTTCGTGAATATCTCATCGTTTTCGCAACCATTGCATTAGCATAGGATGGTTCGCAAAAGCGATTGTATACCACTTTTTGAGATTCATTTTGCGAACCAGGGGTTGCGATCGCGATGATCACGTACCCTGGGTTCACTAAAGTGATACCTGAGAGGAGTTTTGGTCTGAAATTTGGGGGTTTTCCCCCATTTTCCATTTTGAGCTTTGAAGGACTCGGTTAAGGCAGTTTCTAGGGGTTTTTCATGATAAAATATCTGAGTAAGGATTGTTGACTCTAAATCTTCTTTTACCCATTATTATTAAGGAATATATGTGATTAAAACAGGGTTTTTGGAGGATAAAATTGGGGTTTCTTCAAGAACCCAAGAATTTTGATAAACTCATGATTTTGAGCTGATTTGTACTCCTTCTTGAGATGTTTTTTACCAATGGATTCAAAATACTTTGGGTGACATATTCATATAACAATTTTCAGATTCAAATCTTATTTTCGGAATTAGGTTTTTGATTCGATTTGATCCATTTATTAAAATTGCTTGATATCGTTGTTGCTAGTTTCGTAATCTCATTGTGAATACTTGTTTGACTAGATTGTGTTTATTTGAATATTGTTCGGAAGGGAAAATCTTAACTCTTGGATTGATTTGTGATTGATTAAGTCAAGTGACTTCTAAACCTTGTTAAGGCTTGTAGAATTTTGAACCCTCCTTGTTGTATGTATTGGGAATGAGATGATGAGTTAATTACTTAAATTGAATAATCTAAATGATAGAAATAGGGTTAATGAAAAAGGCAACATGTTGATAATGTTGTGTTGAGTTGTATGAATTACCTTGATTGTTGATATTGAATTGGAGGTTGATGAAATACTTTGATGGTATTGTTGTGGATGTGAATTACTTGAATTTTTCATTTCCTTAATATTATGTGAACATGCCTATTTGCATCGATTCTGGAACATTGTGATGAGATCTATTATGATTATGTTGAGGTCATTGCCAGCGAGTCTTATTGATGCTGAGGTCATTGCCGGTGAGTATTATTGATGTCAAGGTTATTGTTGGTTAGTGTTATTGATACAAAGGTCATTGCCGACTAAAGTTATTAATGCCGAGGTCATTGCCGGCGAGTGTTATAAATACCGAGGTCATTGTCAGCGAGTGTTATTAATATAG
The DNA here is from genome assembly GCA_018342035.1 of Solanum appendiculatum. Taxonomy (NCBI): domain Eukaryota; kingdom Viridiplantae; phylum Streptophyta; class Magnoliopsida; order Solanales; family Solanaceae; genus Solanum; species Solanum appendiculatum. The sequence goes on from JAGDQO010002679.1 coordinate 8,812, forward strand.
AGGTCATTACCAGCAAGTGCTATTAATGCTGAGGTCATTTCCGACAAGTATTATTGATGTCGAGGTCATTTCTGGTGGATACATAGACTATGAGTGTTTTCTATAAGTCTCGTTTGATAATTGTGGTAGATAAACGTGATACTTGTGATTGATGATCTTGATACTTGTGATTGATAAACGTGATACTTGAGATTGATGAACTTGACTTTGATACTTGTGATTGATGAACTTGATTGTTGTGATCAATGCACATGACACTTGTGATTTGATGAAATGTAATTGTTGGACTGTGACTATGAAACCTTGTAAACTGTATATCGTGAACTATTAGGTTAAACTGATTTATGTGCAGGTCTTAGTTATGGCAGTCCGGTTAGGATGAAAGGAGTTCTAGTATTCTAGCTAGTTTTACCTTGTGTCTAGTAGGTACCTTATTGTTTGATACTCACTCCTTGCTTCTGCACTTTTGTAGGTTCTGAGCCTAGATCTGTGTTATTACCTTTCTTCTATCTACACCTGAGGCTTTCTGTGGATACTTGAGAAGTAGCTGCTTATCATCCCGGTGGGCCCTCTGGTTCCTTATTTATGCTCTTGTTCTATTCAAGAAACAAAGACTTTGAGACTTGTATTTATCTTTCAAAATCTAATCATTATACATTAGTGGCTTGTACACGTGATGACCAGATTTTTAGGATTATCCAAGAATGACTAAGTTTTCCATGCTTATGTTATTATTAGTTTATTTTCACTTTTTCTTTCATTTTGCTAGGTTTAGGCTGACATGTCTTGGTAGGATAGACGAGTGTCATCACATCCATTTTTAGGTTAGGGAACTCAATGGGTGAAGGGATACCCATTAATGAAATCCCACATACCTGGAACAAAGACACCAACTTGAATTCTTGAACTGAGACTTAAAGATGAAGAACCCTAGTTCTTGCTTGAGAGGAACCTTGAACGTACTGATTTTAGATTCTGGGAGTTGTGCGTGAGAGGGGAGGGTTAGGTCAAATAAATTCTCCTTTATCTCACTTAAAATGGGTCAAAACAATGTATTATAGAGATTAAAAGAGTCAGAAAAGAAAAAAATGAGCCTAACTGAAAATTGACATCTGTAGATTCCACAAGACCATCTACGGCCCATAGATTGATCTATGGCCATACATACCTCTCGTTGAAATCAATCCTAAGTGTTAGAGTTTCTGATCTTTCATTATTTAGGACCCATAGTTCCAACTACTAACTGTAAACATTGTTCATAAAACTCAAGAAAATTCTAAGTTTTAGTACTTTGATCTACTTACATATCTACGACCCCTAGACTAGGTCTACGAATCTCAAACTAACTTCTCTATTTCTGAAGATGATCTACAGAGCACATCTACGAGTTGTAGTTTTGTTTATGGACAGTAAATGGCACTCATGAAACCCAAATTTTCTGCAGTCTTGGATTTCTTATCTTGTTGTGATCTAATATGGACTTAGGACTTATGGGGTGTTAAAATATTTCCTCCTTGGAAACATTCCTTCTTGAATGGAGTCTAAACAAGCTGTGAAGAATAGCGGAAGATCTGCAAACCCAAGACTAAAACAAAATACTAAAATTGATGGAGTGAGTAACTCCAGACTATGACATGAAGACTAAAATGATTTGTTGAACATGTATGCATGCTAAGACATGAGAATAACTAAAGATATGAAGTTGAGTGGAAAACTAAGGAGGAACTATTACCTCACGTTGAAACTGAACTTGAAGGAAAGAGGTGGGGTTACTTGGCCATCATATATGCTTCCCAAATAGCTCCCTAAACTAACTGATTCCTCCAAAAGAATCTCACCAAAGAAACTTTCGTATTCCTCAACTTACAAAACTAATTATAACACCCCAAAAATTCTAACTCCGATTAGACTAGAAAGGCCCTGAAAGGAAGTCAAATCTACAGAAAAATATGATTTTACGAACACTATCTACGACCCATAAAAGTACCACGAATCGTAGAACCTTCTACAGACCGTAGAATGGACTGGGAAGCAAAATACTGAAAGTTGAAGTCTCACTCTGACTTTCACAGACCATTCTACTGTTCGTAGAAATATTTACGGTCCGTAGAATGCCTCGTCAGACTAAAGTCTTGAAAGTCAAATTTTTCCTAGTTTCCACAGACATGCAAGCTGGCCCATAGAAGGGTTTACAATCAGTAAAAAGGGTCTGTCATCACAAAACTTCAAAAACTTTATAAATTCAGTTTCACGCCCCGAGGCTACCCCTTAGACGTAACACGGGACCTAGGATCACAAGTGACCCCAAGCTAACCCTGAGTCTGGCATATCACAAGCAAACTGAAATATAACTAAGTAAGCGGAAGCACAACTATAAAGGGAGTCAAAACTAAAAGAACTCCAAAAGAAAATATATCTGAATATCCATGGGAAACAACACCAAAACACTGAACACTGACTCTATGTTTGAAAGCCTCTAAAACTGATGAGTTTCTGGGACAAGTCCCCAGCAAACTCTAATAATACTGAAAGACTGATGATAGATTAACTAAACTAAAAGCATAAATAAATGTCCTCGGACTAGGAGGACTCACCACTGAAGCTACTGAGTACGAACTGGAAATCGAGCTAAGCGCGGTCTGGATTGGTGAGCGCCTGAACCTACATCATGAAACTATGTAGTGCAAAAGTATGCATCAGTACTTTGAATGTACTGAGCATGCAGGATATAGATTCTAAGCTAAACAATATAAGTTGTACAATATAAACTAAATATGGAAATAGGCTTTACTGAAGTATAATTGAAAGCTGAGCTAGATGCAATGACCAAGTACTAATCATAAAGATAACATGCTGAACTGTACACTAAAGTAAATGCTGATAACATGGTCAATGCACTAAGAGTATGATTGTGGGAGCTATTGCTAACCGACATAAACTACATGTGCTAAATGTGGAGTCTGATGTATACGCCCCATTGAGAGGACCCATTATATCTTGCCAAGGGTATAAAGGCATGACTATGGCGTGATCACTAAAACTGATGCCCAATAGAGTGGACTTCTGAACCTACGTTGGCACGTAGTTCTGGGACTTTGAGGGTACGCTGAACCCTAGTCCAACTCGTTGCTAAGTCTACTCCTAACTGAATATGCAAAACAAACAATGCAACTGATATACTGAGTAGCTCAAAATACTGACATGCTATCTGGGAATGCAACATAAATATGCTGAAAATATGGCATTCAAATAGTGGAGCATGATTTTCTAACTGATCTGTCTAGCAAGTATAATTCATGAAATGATGATAATCAATACAAGATAGGGTTCTGAGTTCTATACATGGGACTACATTAATTCTCCAAGAAAATAGGTAATAAGTGCAATGGAACTATAACAGCTAATTTTCAATGGATTCCCAAGATTTGGGAACCCTAGGTCTAAGAATTTTATGGAGAACTTGAAGAAACTAACTGAATTCTAGGGACCTAATGGGTGAAAGAAATCCACTAGTGAAATCCCACATACCTGGTGACGTTGGGGGCTGAACTTGAAGAACACCTCCACTCGTTCTTGGGAGAAATTATCGCCTATTCCTCTTCCTTTCTTTCTAATGTAGATTATTTTAGGAGAATGAGGGTTCTAGGTAGTTTCTGACTAGGTTATTGGGCTTAGACTGAGTAATACGACGTAGTTTAGGCATCAAACGACGTAGTTTAAGTACCCAACGCATATAAAAAAAGACCAATATGACCCTGACTTAAAGCTGCCGAAGTGACTTCAAGACAGGCTTCACGAGCCGTCTAGAGCACCACGGCCCATCAAGTGGGTCGTGAAGATGTCTCAGTCTGACATTGCATTTCTAAAACGGGCATAATTTTTCACTCCGAACTTCAAATGGGGCAAACTCGGCGGCGTTGGAAAGAGGACTCAAAGACCTTTAATTTGATAGGTCATGGGCCATCTAATTCAATTTGTGCTAAAAAAATGATTGTTTGAAGTTAGCCCAAAACTCAAAACCTGATCAAGTCTCCTTCACGGACGACTTCACGGTCCGTGTGAAGCTTCACGGGCCATTTAGACGTCCGTGGCCCTTTTCCAGTGACTTGGGTCACACCCCACCAACTGGGTGACTTGTATGACTCACTTGATGGGTCGTCAAGTTCACCACGAGCCGTTTGGGTCATCGTCAAGAGGCCCCTGTCTGAGGCAGGTTCTGGAAGGATTTCACAGGCCCTTAATGGGCCGTGGTCCCCTTCACGGACTGTCTAGGGTGCCATGAAGAGTCCATGGTCCAATTTTTGGTTCATGAACCTTTCTCGCTTTTCCTTCTTAGCCTTTTTGAAACTCGAGATGTTTCAATATCTCTCCCGTGGGATCATTCGTCCTCGAATGAAGTCTAAGCAAGCTGAGTTTGGAGGAAAGAGCTGTAATCCCTACCAACTGAGTACTAGAAACTGATATCTAACTAAAATGATTTTCATGAACATGCAAATATTCTGAAATGCACGGATAACTGGGGGGACAAAATACTGAAACTGAATTTACACAAGATTAAACTGAGAGACTGGAAAGGAGCTATTACCTCAAGCGGAAACTGAATCGGAGGGAAACAGATGGGAATACTTGGCCTTCATAGCTGCTTCTACTTCCTAAGTAGCTCCCTCTATGGACTGACTCCTCCACAAAACTTTCACTGAAGCGACTTCCTTATTTCTCAACCTACGAACTTGATGGTCAAGAATCTCAACTGGAATCTCCTCATAGGTGAGGCTATCCTTCAAAGCCACACTTTCTAAAGGTACTATCAATGCTGGATCACCCACACACTTCTTCAACAAGGAAATATGAAAGACTGGATGAACCACTTCTAGTTCTGTTGGCAACTCTAACTCATAAGCCATATTATCAACCCTTTTCAGGATTCTGTAAGGTCCTACATATCTAGGACTGAGCTTCCTTTTCTTGCCAAATCTCATCAACCCCTTCATGGATGACACCTTTAGGAAAACCGAATCATCGATTTCAAACTCTAAGTCTCTTCTCCTTACATCTGCATAGGACTTCTGACAACTCTGAGCTGTCTTCAGTCTATCTCTGATGAGCTGAACTTTCTCCATAGCCTCATGAACCGAATCTTGCCCAACCAAGGCTGATTCACTCACTTTGAACCAACCAACCGGAGATCTACATCTACGCCCATACAGTGCCTCATAAGGGGCCATCTGAATACTGGAATGGAAACTATTATTATAGGCGAACTATATGAGAGGTACGTGATCATCACAATTACCTTTGAAATCAATCACACAAGCTCTCAACATGTCCTCTAAGGTCTGAATGGTACGCTCTGCTTGACCATTCGTCTGCGGATGAAATGTTGTACTGAGGTTTACCTGAGTAACAAGACCTTTCTGAAACAATCTCCAGAAATGAGAGGTAAATTGAGGACCTCTATCTGAGATGATAGACAAAGGAACCCCATGCAACCTGACTATTTTGTTGATGTAGAGTCTAGCGTAGTTCTCTGCTGAATCTGTAGTCTTGACTGCCAAGAAGTGAGCTGACTTAGTGACTCTGTCCACTATCACCCAAATAGAGTCATGTTGTCTGCGAGTGCGAGGTAAACCCGTAATGAAGTCCATATTTACCACTTCCCACTTCCGTAGGAATGTTAATCTCTTGAGTCACACCTCCTGGTTTCTGGTGTTCTACTTGAACTTGCTGACAGTTGGGACACTTAGCCACAAAATCCGCGATGTCTCTCTTTATGCTGTTCTACCAATAGATTTCCCGTAGATCACGATACATCTTAGTAGCACCCGGATGAATAGAATCTTTTGAATTATGAGCTTCTGTAAGGATCTTCTGCCTCAACTCACCTATATTAAGGACGCTTAAGCGACCCTGGTAACGAAGCGTACTATATTCCCCTTGGGAGAAAACCTCGACTCTCTACTGATGAACTGCGCCTTTCAACTGAGTAATATAGGATCACTATCTTGTTTCTTCTTAACCTCCGCTACCAATGAAGATTCTGACCCATTCTGAACTATCACACCACCATTTGACGTGTCCATAAGGCAAACTCCTAAGCGAGCAAGCCGGTGAACATCTCTGGCTAATTCTCTCTTCTCTTCCTCAACATGTTCTACACTACCCATGGATAGTCTGCTGAGGGCGTCAGCCACTACATTGGCCTTACCCGAATGGTAGAGTACATTCATGTCATAGTCTTTGAGAAATTAAAGCCATCTTCTCTGGCGAAGATTCAACTCCTTCTGGGTGAACACATACTGGAGGCTCTTATGATCTGTGAAAACATCAACATGAACATCATACAAGTAGTGTCTCCAAATATTTAGGGAAAACACGACGGCTGCAAGCTCGAGGTCATGAGTCGGGTAGTTCTTCTCATGGACCTTAAGCTACCTAGATGCATAAGCTATGACCTTACCCTGCTGCATTAACACACAACCCAGGCCGACCCTGGAGGTATCACAATAAACCACATAACTATCTGAACCCTCTTGTAGAGTCAAGACAAGAGCTGTAGTCAACCTGGTTTTCGGTTCTAAGAAGCTTTTCTCACACTCATCTGACCACTGAAACATGACCTTCTTCTGAGTCAACTGTTAAATGGGGAAGCTATGGATGAAAATCCTTCTACAAACCTTCTGTAGTAACTAGCCAAACCCAAGAAACTTCTGATCTCAGTCGGAGAGGTGGGTCTGGGCTAGTGCTTTACTGCCTCAATTTTCTGAGAATCCACTCGGATCCCTTCGCTGGATACCACATGACCAAGGAAAGCGATCGACTGTAACCAAAATTCACATTTACTGAACTTGGCAAATAACTGGCGATCTTTGAGGGTCTGTAGAACCACTCTCAGATGAGTCGCATGTTCTTCCTCAGTCCGAGAATAAATGAGGATATCATCAATAAAAATGATCACGAACAAGTCCAAATACTTCTTGAACACCCTGCTCATTAAGTTCATGAAAGCTGCAGGAGCATTTGTTAGTCCAAAAGACATAACTACAAATTCATATTGACCATACCAAGTCCTGAAGGCTGTCTTTGGGATGTCACTATCTCTGACTATGAGCTGATGATAGTCGGATCTGAGGTCTATGTTAGAAAAGCAACTAGCACCCTGAAGCTGGTCGAACAAGTGATCAATCCTTGTGATGGGATATTTAATTTTGATTGTGACTTTGTTCAACTGACGATAGTCAATGCACATCCTGAGGGAACCATCTTTCTTACGC
>JAGDQO010002680.1:0-24364 GCA_018342035.1 Solanum appendiculatum
AGGATTGATTCGTATCACTACTTTTAAAATCAGATGCTATGTAGGTCTGAACTTTGCTTCTTTTGTTTATTTATTTTTTGCTGGAAATAAGGCAACAATATGTACCCCTAAAGTTGGAAATTTTGTTCTAGTGTGCATGATTAGTAACTTTCCTCTGACATCTTAATATAATAATTAAATTTGTAGTGAACTCCTCAACAGCTCTTTTGTACATACAACAACAAAAACACTCAAAGGTAATATCCACTATTTGATTACTTTTATATGAAAAAAACATATGCCCCTCTTTAGTGAATAATATTTTTTTTTTAAGGTTCATCCGTAGTATAAAAAATTATTCATATTAACAATATTTAAGATTTAATTTTGATTAGCTTGTGATTATTATATGTGAAATTGAAATTCTAAACGATAGATGTAGCTATTTAGAGGATCAATGTTACTGGTAATAGTTATATGAATTATGGATGTAGCTATCTAGAGAATCTATAATATGGATACGAGTGGGTATTTTAGTACATTTTCTCATAGTAGTTAGCAATCTAATAAACACCCAAACAACTTTCTAAAAATAAAAACATTATGAATTCAAATCTCGACTTGGAACCTGACTCCCGACCTCGACCCCCAACCTCAACCCCTAGAACATTTGAAAAATAAAAATATTATGAATCCAAATCAAAATCTCAACTTTGAATCTGACTCCCGACCTCGATCCACTCTCAAGATCCGACTCCCGACCTCAACCCCAATCCAAGACCATTTGAAAAATATTTTTTAATTTTTTTTTAAGTCAATTATATATTGTGTGTACAAGCTAAACAGTCAAGTCAAACCAAATTGATGAATTAAGTCAAATTAAAAAATTGACTTGTGATTTGGTTTGGTGTTGGAAAAAATCGACCATTCTTGATTTGGTATTAAAAGAAAAAAATCAAACCGACATAATATTTAGATATATTATTCTAAAATTTATACATAAAAAAATATTAATTATAATATACTTTGTTAATATATCGTCTTAAATTAGTTTATAGTTTTCAATATTTAGATAAATTAGGGTTTGTAATTTTTTAAAAATATTTTATTTTGTATTTAGTTTGATGGTAACCTTTAATCTTCTTTAAACGATATCATCTATCTTCTTTAAAGAAGCTTCACATAAATTTAAAAAAATTAACACTACATAAACCGGCTCACTAATCACTACACAATACGTATTCAGCTAGCTGTCCTCTTTACCCAATTAAAATAAAATAAAAAGATAGATGTCCTGAGCACATACATGAAATGAAATAAAAGTGCACTTCTCATTTGCAAAAGTTCATCAAACTCTCCTGTATTCTATTCCTCCAACGTGCCTTTCAAAAATGGCGGCTAATCAAGATTTGGTAGCGATGATCACTGAACTGTACAATCATGTCGGGGGAGCTGTGGGATACAATAATTATTGTATAACAATGGGAATGCTAGAGACAATCAAAGCCAAATGTAATAACTTTGATTTATTTTTTTCAGATTGGTTTTCTTAACCTACTGATTTCTTTTCATTATTTGTTGGCAGTGTCATTGGAAATGTTAGGAAATATTCCTGCGAACGTTGTGATGGAACAACAACAACAACCAGCTCCAAATGTTGTGATGGAACAACAACCAGCTCCGAATGTTGTGATGGAACAACAACAACCAGCTCCAGCAGTAGTGGTAGCTCAAAATGTTGTTCCACCAGCACAAGTTCCCGTTCTGAACCTTGACACCCTCAGTGAGGCCGTACGTGATGATTGGAGATCATTTGATGGTCAAACATTTAATTTTGTTTCAAATGCTCCACTATTTTGGTTCAATATAAGGCTAACCAAATACCTGATTAGTAGTTGTAGGATAAAACTCACTTGGCTTGAAATGGGCCCCCTTAGGCATGGAAGTCCTCAACATTCCTTTGTGAATTCCATTAATTGGGTGGGTAGGTCACTTCCTGTGACTTTGCTTTCGTCCCGACTGCCCTCGCCTCCCACCCCAGGTCTGATATATTCTCAACATGATCCCAGCTGTTTTTACTTGTACTGTCCGGCTGTAATCAGACTCTTTCGAGCAAATGAAAGTATTAGTGTGACATACCAGTGGGCAAGGTCTAGAAACAATGGAAGATTCTTACTCACGCTCACCATCGAGGAAGGTATGAAATTCTTAACTTCTTTTTTCTTAATCCCGATTCTTTAGGGTTTTAAAGAAACAAAGTTCCAATTTTTTCTTATGTGATTTACCAAGAAAAATGAATCAGTTTTCTTTTTCAGTGATCGATACAATTATGTTTTTTAACATTCATATTAAAGCAAAAATATATTTAATTGTTTTATATAGAGCAGAAAAGGTTTAACTTTTAAACAATTAGGAGTAGTTTTTGCTACTGTGATGAGATTCTTGACTTTTTTTCATAATAGAGAAAAAACAGTTAGCTTTTAAGCACTTAGATAATGTCCTGCCAACTGTGATGGGGTTCTTTCTGTTTAGTATAATGTTCATAATAGTGCAGAAAAAATTACCTTTCAAACACTTGGGATTAGTTTGTTCTATACTGTGATGGGGTTCTTGTTGCTCTTTCATCATAGAGCAAAAAACATTGCCTTTTAGACACTTGCAGAGTTTTGTTTAATGTTCATAATAGAGCAAAAGAGATTATACCTTTTCAACACTTGGAATTAGTTTTGTTTACTGTGATGTGGTTTTAGGTGTATTGACTAATATACCAAAAGAGATTATACTGAACACTTGGAATTAGTTTTGCTTACTGTGATGGGGGATTCATTTCTTTTTTCGATTTGCTTTGATATGTTTTTCCTTGAGTCGAGGATTCTATCGGCAACAACCTTTCTATCTCTCAAGCTAGGGGTAAGGTCTGCGTAAAACTAATCTACTGCTGCTATTTTTGCACAGATTCATTGCCACCTCAACCACCTTTAATCAGAGCAACGAAAGCTGGGCAACAAGACGGAGGTGAGACTCCTGCAGCGGGGACATCACGTGCCATAGGTGGGGCATCAGGATCAACTGGGCCACAAGACAGAGGTGAGACGTCTGCAGTGGCGGCGTCACGAGCTAGACATGGGACGTCTGCTCATGGGCCAATGGGGAATCAACTTAGGTCTTCAAGAGTCTTGAGATCAGCGACTCGGGGTTAATCCTAACATCATGTTTAGTCTTGAAAAGTCATTGTCCTTGTCTTTACATTTTAGTTTTATATTGAACGATTGCAAACTTTGTTTTGACTCCACTTGTTAAGCGAGTGGACATTTGAGGGCTAACTCAACTTATTAGGTTCGATGGTACTTTTGTTGGTTTTCAAAAACATTTGTGGTTCGTATTTCTTATCATTTTCTTTTCTGTTTTTGGCCTTTTTATTATTTATAATGCAAAGTATCATCAACAACTAGCCAATGTGTTGTGTTAATAAATAGGGACCCTAATAAATAACGTAAATATGTTATTGTCAATATCCAGATTTCGAATGCCAATTTGGTAAAATTAAGGTACTCAACTTTATACTTTCATTTGATGTTAGGTTAAACATTGATCCTCATCAGGAGTTCTCCTCTAATTTAACCCTTCTAAGTGCAACTCAAAGTTAGAGATGCAAGAAAACGGACAACTGAGAAAGATAAGATAAGGAGCAGAAGAGTTAGAGAAATAGAAACAGTGAGGTGAGTTCGTTGCTCAGCCAACAAAGCCATATCCGTAGAAAGCATATCAAAAGGACAAAGAGAACAACTTGAAAGGGATGAGGAAGCAGTCTAGACTCTAGTCTGCACTACCGTATTGTTATCATGTCATACACTATTTAAATGAGATGGAATTAGTTGAAGTCCACGCAAAGCTGGCCCGTACACCACAGTTATAAAAAAAAGCGATGGACTATGTTTTACACAAAGCTAGTGATCATGGCAATTGGCAATAGGCCATTGCTAGTGAGCTCCCCTGCGGATTTTAGTAATTAGTCCCGCATTTTCTCACCAGTGTCACCGATTGTGTTCTGAAAAGCATCTAAACAAGTTTCTTGGTAAGTAATTGAAACACTAATCCAGGTTTTTAGATCTTCAGTGTAATCCTTGATCTTGTTGCTATCAAAGTTGCCAACTTTATCAAAAGATCTTTTTAGATCATGAATAGACACATCAGAAGACCTTCACAAGTGTTGAAGCATCTTTGGTTCTAGGATCTTTGATCAAGTCGTCAGTGTTTTTATGGCATTTTTTATGTGAGTGATGATGAGTTCAAATGCCACATTTATAGGTTCCTTTGGGTCCAACGATCACGAATTTTTGTTGCTCAGAGATTTGGAAGACCAAGTAAAAGCATAAAGTCCAATTTGAAACACATACATAGAAAGATACTATACATTTGCTGCATATTATAAGGTTCTTCTTCATAAGATGTAGTGACATTCATTGTCCTTTGGCAAGTCTTTCATTTTACTCTACAATCATGTAAAAGGTATCAGGGCACCATATTACCTTCATCATTTAACAACTCCGCCATCTTTTATTTTTTTGAAATGGAAATCATCTTATAATTGTAAATAATATTATAGGTAACTTTTTCTTTCACTCTATGAAAACAAACCAATTCAAGATAGACAATTAAAGAGAGACAAATCAATTCAAGGATGAAGCAAGTCTAAAAAAAGACACTAAGAATGTCTTAAAACAGAAGTTGTCAAAAGCCATGATCATGTCTTGAAAGTTTTGAAACAATAGGTCTTCTGATTTCTCATCTGCACATTTTCTTCATTTTAGCTTTAGAGGTGATAAGTTTTTCCTCAACAAAAAAAACAACAGGTCTACTAAGTTGATGGCATGATAAAAATACAAGCAAACTACATGTTACTTGTACTACATAACTGAAGTGTCATGTTTATCAGGGAAGAGGCCTTTTCTTTTTAGGGAATTTCCTCCTCAACTTGTTCCGGAAAATCAAATACATGCTTAAATTATCACACACACCTTTATTATTTAAAAATGAATTTAATATCACCCACGTAGTATGTGGTACTTTACACTCGTCATCACATTACCTATGACAGCGCCATGTCAAAAATTATAATATTTTATATCCTTGTTTTCTTTTGTTTGTTTAATTAATTAGGAAAAAGTCCGGAAAGTCCTAGTCATTTGCGTTGATGAGATTGATATCTTCTTTCTTTACCTAAAATCTTGTGTGTTTTGTTACAAACACCTAATATGTAGTTCTCTTTATATTTATGGTCTACATCACTACAAATATTATTTACTTGCAAATATAAATAACTTTTTTTTTTGGTTGAAATTCTTACAAAGAGTTCACATCATTTGGTTTGCAAGGTTGGATGATTTTTACGACCTAATTAATTTTAAATGTTTGCATTTCTACATCTCAAATTTAATGAGCTAGATTGCATTTTTACCTCTTTTGATATGTTCAAATTTAACGAGCTAGATTGATTGCATTTTTTGTTTCTTTAATGTATATCTTACTTAGTAATGCTGATAAATATTTAAATCTATTTCTGGATTGATAGGACGTGCAAAGAAAGAATGAAAATCTCCAAGAGGAAGAAGAGAAAAGAAGAAGATGAGGAGGAGCAACATATGATCAAGTGTAATTTACCCAATGAAATGGTAATTGAGATATTAGGAAGAGTAGCTTGTCAAGATTTGCTACAAAATTTAAAGTTGGTATGTAAGAAATGGTATTCCATTATCTACAATGGAAGCTTTGCCTACTCACACTTTGAACACAATATGAAGAAATCCTCATCATTCTCTCGACTTAAGGCTCTTGTTATTTCCACATCTAATGGAAAATCCGTCACTATTTCTTCCTTGGAATGGCATAATAATTTCTCAGACAAGCCATTCGAAAACTTGGAAAGTAATGGTAAAGACTTATTCACGGTAGAATATACATCGGAGACAAATATTGATGAAATAAAGGCCTTTCATAAGGCAAATTGTGTGAATGGATTTGTGTGTTTCTGGAGTACACGTCATGCTCGTTTTCACATTTGTAATTCGATGACTATGGAGTATGTGACAACTCCACCAAATCCATATTTGTCTTCAAACAGAGAAGATCACATTGTAGCCGGGCTTGGATTTTGCCCAATTTCATATCAGTACAAATTGGTCGTTTTTCAACGTCAATATGGACTTGACGTTCCTGAATCTGAAAAGGTTAAGGGTTCGATTTCAACTATTAACGGAAATGACCAATCATGGAGGCCTTTAAAATGGGATTATCATTCACTTGAACCAGGTGCTAGGTCACCGGCATGTGTGAATGGAGTGTTATATTGGAGTACAAACAGTATTGTTAATTACGATCCAGATCTTTATGATACAACAATACTTGTTGCTTTCGACGTTGCTAAGGAAGAATCTTATCTGATTGAGGTACCAATAGAAAGTGATCCACACAATGTAAGTATAGAGGAAAAAGGAGGAAATATTTGTTTGATAACAAATGAAATGTGTCACAATTCCAGATGTATATTGTTCAAGGGATATATTGCTCATAATACTAATGATCTGGAAAACTTAAATTCATGGAAACTAGAGTTTAATGTGACAATTTATGACATATATGGTCAATTTGGTGACTATCACATGAGCTTTACCAACGAAATTTTGATGATTGATACATATGACACCATGGGTTTTTTCGATGTTGCAACAGGAAAGATATTAGATGAATTTCAAACCTCGATTCGAACCGCTTCAATATTATTCCCTTATGTGCCTAGTTTGATAGCTCTTCATCATCGCCCGATAAGAGATAAAAAATGCTTAGACGTCGTGTGCCGGTTATAAGTATTTTTATTTTCTATTTGTCATTCATATTTGAATAATTTTATAATTGACTGTTTTAAGTCATTTGTAATCATTTTTCAAGTATTTAATTTTGCCATCAATCAAATAAGTTTTTGTTATAAGCAGATCTTCATCAAGTTATAGCTCCTAGTGATTCAACTACACTTATTTATTTTGGGTTTGATTTTTTTTTAAAAAAAATTAGGCCTAATGTATCAACAAAAAGGAAAATCATATTAACTAGATGTTTGAGATTCGAGTCCTCAGAATGAAAAAATTCAAAGTCCTAATGGGGAGTGTTTCCCCATTAATGGGCTTATACAATGCAAACGTAACTCTATTATTAAATTAGTCGAGGAACAATACAATATTGAACACCAAATTAAAGAAAACACAAGTACGAGGGAAAAGGACTCAGACCATTCCCCGGACTTTTTCAAACAAAAGCACCAAGCCCAATTGGAAATGCACCATTGCCGAGAGTTAGTTGAGTTATGGAAATTCCTTGAGAGAAGGAACAAATGGAAAGAAATGTGTAAAAAATAACAGATCTGCGATAGAAGTCGAATACGATTAAGTAACTAGGGGCAAGATACTGACTTTGGAGCGTCAAGTCATACACAAACCAGAGTGACTTCACTACCTGAAGAAAAAAGTTATTTCGGTCGGGTGGAAGAAGACGTGTAAGACACCGAGGGGCCGGGCCTTCTTTCCGTGGTGTTTATAATTAAGTACCATATAGCTTAACTGATCAAAGGGGTTTTGAAAAATATCATGTCTAAACAATTATTATTTTTTCTATCCAAACAAATTGTTTGCTACATTTTTTTAAAAATTCATTAAAATATTATTTCTAAGAAAACATACATTAAAATTGTTAAGTACAACAAGCTAATGTACTTGGGCATGTAGCTCAGATGGTAGAGCGCTCGCTTAGCATGCGAGTGTTATGGGGATCGATACCCCGCATCTCCAATTATTTTACATAATGTATAAATGTTTTCATTAGAACTTTGATTTTGTGTGTCCTTTAATACTAATTAGATTTTCAGGAGTTGTATTTTTGCTGAAACTAAGAGCCTGTTTGGCATTGCTCACTTATTTTGAGAAAAAAACACTTTTTTTTGTGTTTGGTAAACCTGTAAAACTACTTTTAAATAGAAGCAGAAGCAGTTTTTCTGCTGTTGGGAAGAAGCTAAAAATTTCTGCTTTTTAAAAAAAACAGAAGCAGAAACAGAAAATTATTTTTTTCAAGACTAAAATATCCCTTCCATATATATATATTTACAAATATATCTCTTATTATTTAATTAACATATCTCATATGTTTGGGTAAGTTTCATTTAATAATTTTATTTTTTATTTTTATATGATAATTTTTATATTTTATTTTACGTTTATGTATTATTATTATTATTTATTTTATTATTTTACGTATTATTTTGCAGAATTAGAAAAGAGGTAACAAGAATATTTTTGCAAGATTAGGAAAAAAAAAGAAAAACAACAATTAAAGATTTAAACCCTCCAAAAAAAATGTATAATATTTATTGAAAGTTTGAATATGAATATTTTAATTTAATAAAAATAAAAATTTAATTTAATTTTTTGTAATAGATGTTTAAACTAGTTTCTCTCTATAAAATAATCTTAATATTAAAAGTACATTAATACTTTCCCTTTATCGTAATTTGACTCTCAAAAGCACTTTTTAAAAAAGATTAGTCAAACACAATTTGCTTATAAAAAACACTTATCAAATAAATTAGCCAAACACAAATTGCTTTTTTTCAAAAGCACTTTCCTGAAAAGCCATTTTAAAAAAGTGTTTTTCAAAATAAGTAGTTTTTAGCAGCAATGTCAAACAAGCTCTAAGAAGGAAGCATTATAATTTATAAAATTGAAGTGGGAGATAATAAAATAGGAAAAAACTAGAAGTTGAATAATATTAAAAATTCTTTAATGCTATATATTGTCAATAACACATATTTAGTATAAATCCATAAGTGGGATTTGAGAAGGGTAGAGAGTACGTAGATCTTACCCTATCTCGTAGAGATAAAATAGATTTTACCCGAAGAGATTTTACCCCTCTCGTAGAGATAGAAAAATTATTTATGATACTAATTAGATTTTCAAGAGTTGTATTTTTGCTCAAACTAAGAAGGAAGCATTATAATTTATTAAATTGAAGTGGGATATAATAAAATAGGAAAAAACTAGAAGTTTGAATAATATTAAAAATTCTTTAATGCTATATATTGTCAATAACACATATTCAGTATAAATCCATAAGTGGGATTTGAGAAGGGTAGAGAGTACGCAGATCTTACCATATCTCGTAGAGATAGAACATATTTTACCCTTCTCGTAGAGATAGAAAAATTATTTATGATACTAATTAGATTTTCAGGAGTTGTATTTTTACTCGAACTAAGGAGGAAGCATTATAATTTATAAAATTGAAGTGGGAGATAATAAAATAGGAAAAAACTAGAAGTTGAATAATATTAAAAATTCTTTAATGCTATATATTGTCAATAACACATATTCAGTATAAATCCATAAGTGGGATTTGAGAAGGGTAGAGAGTACACAGACTTTATCCTATCTCGTAGAGATAGACCAGATTTTACCCGAAGAGATTTTACCCCTCTCGTAGAGATAGAAAAATTATTTATGATAGATCCTCAGCTTAAATAAAATCTGCCAAACAGTTTGTAAAAGGGGATACAAATATGAGAACAATAAAAATAACAAACTAATGGGAAAGAGAGAGTGTTATACAACAAACAAGTGAAAGAACAATAACAAAATCGAGTTAATGCAATAATTAGAGCTCAAAAAACCATGTCGGGCGAGATCGAAGAACAAGAAACTATATAAGATCGTGCTAATACTACTTGTAAGAAGGAAGGCCCTAATATGACCACCAAGTCTATCCAGCATGGAGGCGAGAGAACGCTCGACTACCAACTAACCTTCTACCCTAATTCGCGACTTCCAAACTCTCCTATCTAAGGTCATGTCCTCGGTAAGATCAAGACGTGTCATGTCCTGTCTAATCACTTTTTTCCAATACTTCTTTGGCCCACCTTTACCTCTCGTGATGCCCGCCACTGCCAACCGCTCACACCTCCTCTTCACATGCCCAAACCATCTCAGTATCGTCTCCATCATCTTATCCAACACGGAGGTCACTCCTACCTTTTCTCGAATATCTACTTTCTTAATTTTGTCTCTCCTAGTATGGTCACACATACACCACAACATTCTCATCTCCGCAACTTTCATCTTCTGAATTGAGAATTCTTAATAGGTCAATACTATGCCCCATACTACAAAATTGTTCTAATCACCCCTCTATGGAACTTATCTTTAAGTTTTGAGAATACCTTCTTATCACACAAGACCCCGGAGGTGAGCCTCCACTTCATTCATCCTGCGTGGCTGCGCCAATAAGATGTGTGACATCATCTTCGATCTCTTTGTTACATCTTGAATTAAAGACCCCAAGTACTTAAAACATCCTCTCTTGGGGATGACCAGATAATCAAGACTCACTTCTACGTCAATCTCAGGTGTACCTTAGTGCACTTACACTTCAAGTATTTAGTCTTGGTGCTCAACCCGGACCCATTTAGTAGTTGAAGGGTGCCTGAATTTAGCAACAACAAATTAAAAAGTAAAAGTGCCTATTTAGGACAATTAGTGGCTATTACTATATTAATTTGTGTTGGAAAAGTGGTGTATCATTCTTAGAATAATGGACATTAAGGGTGCCTGAATTTAGCAACAACAAATTAAAAAGTAAAAGTGCCTATTTAGGACAATTAGTGGCTATTACTATATTAATTTGTGTTGGAAAAGTGGTGTATCATTCTTAGAATAATGGACATTAATTTCTTGTCAACCAAGGAGAATGGATATGAGTAAATTACTTTGTGAAGAAACAGTAGTGTTTATCTATCCATATATAATAATATGAATGACAATGACATATTTCTTGTCCATCACTCCATTGTTTAGTAATCCTAAGTCATTCTAAACCTTATTTAATTGGCAAATTTCTACTAAAAGATTATCAACTTGTTTAATCCTGGATTAAGCACTTACATAATCAACCCTCTACTAATTTCACCAAATTGCTAAGTCTAATTGTAGTTACTAATGGATTCATCTGTTTCAACAGAGACACTTAGCAAGAAGTATGGTGATTTGCTTATTTTTTTTGTCTTTTAATTCAGTTTCCTATTTGCAACTCTGAAAGTTAACTAAATGGCTATACCTTTTATATATTTAGTTTACAATTTGTTAATTTATTTTTTGGACTTAGATATTTGAATTAAATGTTGCTCTTATGTTTTAATATCCTTTGGTGAAAAAGTGCTCTTAAGAGAGAAAAGAAGGCAAAGGAGAAGGAGCACTTGGAACAGGAAAAGAAGGTAAATCTTCTGTTCTGTGTATTTTGTTTATGTTCTGTTCTTAGTGATGCTTGACTATCGTCTTTGCGTCTTTTTAATTTCTTCTTTAGATGCAATGTCTATTTGTTCCGACTGTAGATTTCTTCTTTTCGGAGCCAAATTTGTTAAAAAAAATAATGTTAATTGCTAGCTTGCAAGTGAAAGTGTACATTTTCATGTTGATGAGTTTTGTCCCAATTGGATGTACAGGCTGCAGCAATAGCTAAAAGGCAAATGGAGCAACACAATTTATCTGAGAATGATAATTTAGATCCTACTGTAAGTACATCTACCATTTTGTTCAACTTCAGTGGGAAATTATTCCGCGATGAGCATGAGCTTTCATGGTGTGATAAATGGTTAAAAATTGATTTTTTTGTGGCAGCAATACTTGGCGAATAGATTGAGGAACGTTGAGTCGTTGAGAGAATCTGGAATCAATCCGTATCCACATAAATTCTTCATTACAATGTCTATTCCTGAATTTATCAACAGATATGCTCATCTAAATGCTGGAGAGTTTCCTGAAGACATTGATATCTCCTTAGCAGGTTCTCGGGTTATGATTTCCGTTAAAAGATGATTAGAGTTTGAAATTTCAATAGTTTTTATTCGTGTCCGTGTAGGGAGAGTGATAAGCAAGAGAGCATCATCGTCAAAACTCTATTTCTATGAACTGCTTGGTGGCGGGGCGAGAGTACAAGTACTGGTTAGTGCAAGGTATATTGAGTTGTTTGAGCTCAATGAGTGATGAAATGAAGACATTCGATAAAATACTTACTATTTGTTAAATTTAAGTTATGTTATCACTAATGAAAATGGCGTAGGGAACTCCTTTGATCCAACTGTATCTCATTTGTATGTGTTTGAGTAGGGATTCTGATATGGATGCTGTTCAGTTTTCTAACTATCACTCTGGAGTGAAGCGAGGTGACATCATTGGTGTCCGCGGATATCCTGGTTAGTCCTTTAAAATCCATTTAAGAAAGAAAACTAAGATTTTTTGAGGTACTAAAGTGTCATTCTGCTGCTACTGCTGCAGGAAAGAGTAAGAGAGGAGAGCTAAGTATCTTTGCAAAATCTTTTCTAGTGCTAGCCCCTTGCCTACACATGTTACCGAGGTGTTTGACCTCTTCTGTCGTAGATGAAACTCGGACACAGGTGAAACACTCACAAGGAAACCTACTTATTGTCTCTTTCCAGTACATATTACATCAATAATGATTCTTAATTCAAGACTCAAAGGAGTTGTTTGTTTACAGAGTTTCCAAGGAACAACAGCCAATGATACTTGGACTCCAGGAGATCCAAGAAATCCTGAGTCATATGTGTTAAGGGATCAGGTATGATCATATCAAGAATCTGTCTTTTTAAATGTAAAATGGAAGTCCCCTCCCACCCCACTTCCAGATCAAGAAGGGATAAAAAAGGGTAGCTCGGTGCACAAAGCATACCACGTTAGCACTGTCCGGGGAAGAGCCGCACCCCAAGGTCTGTGATGTAGACAGCCTACCCTAACACAAGCATTAGTGGTTGCATCCACAGCTCGAGCCACTCGAAGACAAAGAAGGGATATAATTAGGAAGGACTAAAAGGAGAATTTCTCAGTTTTATTGGATTACCATATTTGGTTAATCTGATGTCCTGCATCTAATTACAGTATTCTAATTGTGTTACATTGTGATTTTCAGGAAACTCGGTATCGTCAAAGGTACTTAGATCTAATGATGAATCCAGAAATTCGAACTTTATTCAGGGCTCGTGCCAGAATCATTTCTTACCTCAGGAGTTTCCTCGATAATCTTGAGTTTCTGGAGGTTTTATTCTACTAATAGCCTTTCCAATGCTGACTTATTCTTCTGACTAATGTGTTCTTTTCTCACTCAGCTTTCTATTTATCTTAGGTGGAGACTCCTTCTATGAATTTGACAGCTGGAGGAGCTTCAGCCAGACCATTTGTTACTCACCATAACGAGTTGGACACAAAAATGTTCATGCGTGTTTCCCCCGAGCTTTACCTTAAGAAGTTGGTTGTTGGTGGAGTTGATCGCGTTTATGAGATGGGGAAACAATTCAGGAATGAAGGAATGGATATAACTCACTCTCCTGAATTCACAATGTGTGAACTTTATATGGCTTACGCTGATTACAACGACTTGATGGATTTGACAGAGCAGCTACTATCAGGTGAGCTTCTTAAATAGTTATCTAGATTGCTTTTCATCTTCAATGAGTCAATCAGCTGATATAATTTAAGCAAGGGGTGATGATTTTTGCATGTTGATCTTAGGTATGGTGAAGGAACTAACCGGAAGCCATAAAATAAGGTACCATGCTAATGGCTTGGACAATGAACCGATAGAAATTGATTTCACTCCTCCATTCAGGTATGTTGAATATGTGACTAATGATGTAAAACTTCACCTTCCAGACTGGCATTTACTAAAATGTTTGGAGTTTCTCTTGTTGGTTAATTGCAGAAGGATTGATATGTTGTCGGAGTTGGAGAAAGTCGCTAAGATCAGTATACCTAGAGATCTATCGAGTGAAACTGCTAATAAGTACTTGCTAGATATATGTGAAGAGTTCGATGTCAAATGTCCTCCACCTCATACCACAACACGATTGCTCGATAAGGTCACTTCATGCCTTAAGTTGAATTGCAACTCTACTGATGTTATATTTTTCAGAATTTAGCATCTTATTGACGTACTAATACCTGTGTTATTGTTTCCCAGCTAGTTGGTCATTTTGTTGAAGTAAACTGCATAAATCCCACTTTTATTATCAACCATCCTGAGATCATGAGCCCATTGGCAAAATCACACAGATCAGAACCTGGTTTGACTGAGCGTTTCAACTTATTTGTTAACAGGCGAGAGGTAATATTTTATTTTTCGATGTTGATCCAAATGCATATAGTAAGTACTATTTCACCCTACCCTATGATTAGTTCATCCTGTTTCATTTTTCTCCAGCTATGTGATGCCTATACTGAACTAAATGATCCTGCAGCCCAGAGAGAACGTTTCGCTGAACAATTAAAGGTATCTTTATGTTACATTACTAATTTGGAGGACATGAAGTAGCACAACATATGAATGCTAAGTTCCTACTGTTATTTTATTTCGAAATCTTCAAATTCCATCTAAGAGACGAGGTTCATTTTCCTTCTTAACTAACATTGTTGTTTCATTACATTAGGACCGACAATTAGGAGACGATGAGGCAATGGTTTTGGATGAATCCTTCATTACTGCATTGGAGTATGGATTGCCCCCTACTGGTGGGCTAGGCATGGGGATTGATAGACTTACAATGTTGCTTACAGATTCACAAAATGTCAAGGTTCAGTAAATTTTACTCTTAAAGCTTTTAAAATGTATACAGATATCTATTCTGACTCTTTACATTTTTTCTCAATTTCTCAGGAAGTTATCCTCTTTCCAGCCATGAGATCACAATGAAAGAATTTACCAAGTGGCGCGAGCAATCGTGTGTTTTCACCATTATGATCAAGTTTGATTGAGCAATTCTACATAAAACTTTCAAAATCAATCCCCAGAATTTGTTTAGAATTTTCATTTACTAGTATCTCAATGTAAATATGAACACAATGTCAGTATATTAAAGCTTTACTTTTTTGTTTCTGAGAGGAAGTGTATTGTGACGGACAAGTTAATAAGTGTCAATTTTTAGATAAATCATGTCATGTATCAATATTAATTACTTACTAGTGTACTTGTCCGCGCGAAGTCTTAAAAAAATACATAATTAATATTGTAATTTAATTTTACAAAAGAAACAATAATTATAATGAAACATTTTTTCATGATCTTACAATTTTTTTCATGATTTTTTAGATGGTATATAGTATATGTTTTTTTTACCGAATGAATATGTGTGAGACATTAAGACCGTATATAAAATTGCTTATGTAAATTAATGTATAATATTAACTTAAATAAGGAATTAGAGAAAAAAGTAATGAAGAGGAGATAAAAATAGCGTCAAAATTCAATAATGCAAACTTAAGAGATAATATGATTTTATTTAATCCTTTATAAATGATCTAATATGATTTTAAAATGTTTTTTAAAAAAACGGTCATATAAAATGACAACGGAAGAATTTATATGAAATGATTGTTGGTTTTCAATAATGAGTTTATATATTATTATTTTTTTGAACTTTCACTTAAAGAATATTTTTAGAAGTACTATAAGGTAAAAGTTCAAACAATTAAAATCTCAAAATTTTCATCGTATAGCTATTAATAATCATCACACACACACACACACACACACATATATATATATATGTATATTAAAAAGTTCAATTAAATTTTTAGTTACATATAATATTGAGAAATAGTATATAATTTTCATCTTATAGCTATTGCCTGGAAATTATACTGATCTGTTTATTTATTCATAAAATAGCTAAAATTTAATATCAAATTAATATAATTATAATAGCACATTTATCTCGGGAAAGATAACATTATTGCATTTCAATTCACACTATAACTACACACAAGTTTGCAATAGATTAAAAAATTATATATATCGCTAATGATAACGTATTCATCAAGCTTGTATGAATTACAAAAATTCAACATGAAATTAATACAATTATTCCTAGAATTTATGATAGGACATTTACCAATAAAAAATAATAATTATATTATTACGTACAAACTTGCAACAAAGAGTAACATAATTTGAGATATTGTTAATGATGACATATACTTCAAGTTTGAATTCCATATATGTCATTCTTCTTCATTTCCTAAATCCTAACAAATAAAACTTCTGCACCAAAATACTAAACAAAATTAATAATTGTGGCAAAAGCATAAAAAAAGAAGAGAAAGGACCTTTCGTTTTCTTTTGGAAAAAGTGTTTCCAATGAAAAAGGAGCAAATCTATAATAATTATGAGAATTGAGAAGAAAAATATGGATTGGTAAACGAAGAGTGTTATGCGGTGGGAATGATTTTCTTAGTATTTATAGTAATCAAATGAATTAGTTACATAACATGGAATAAAACTCACAAATTTAAGTTATTACAAATAAATGAGTATTAAATATATTAATTGTGCCTAATTAGGTTTTTACGGTAAATAGACTTAAATTAGTAATAAAGATATGCTGCAACGTGGGCTGCAATCAAATTAATTTGGGCTTTTACTGTATTTACTTGCTATATTAAATTGGGCTTTTAATAATTCTTTACCCTTCTTTAATTTGTACCAGAAATGAACCAAAAAATACAATAAAAATTAAAAAAAATGAGAAAAAAAGATAAATACAAATGCTGGTAATAGTGAGGTGTCATATCACCTTTTCTATATCGAGCTTTATTTTTATATATAGATATAGATAGAGATTGCCGAATCATAATATTTAAGACCACAAAGGGTGTTGTACAATTGCCATTTTTTTTTATAGTCAAATCTATAAATTGATGGTTTGGAGTTTAATTATTTAACCAAATAAAGAAGATTTATTTTTAATACATATTTGAACCGAAAAAGATAATTCACAAAATTTATGGACATAGAAAGATAAAATAAATATTTTATTTTAAAATATCACGTGAATATAAGGAAATTAACCACAATATCAACTATTTAAAAAAAAATTGACCCCAAAAAGATGATTCGCAATTAGTAAAGCAATTAATATTAATACTGGGACTTAAAAGATATTCTATTTAGGTCAATTATTATTGCCTTATTTAGCTTTCCAAGGAATTTCTACGTTACAATATTATCTTCCATACAGGCTCCACACACCAAATTAAAAAAACAATCAGTCTACAATTCCTACTAGCAATTATTTTAAATGATATTTTAACGTTTTAATTAATAAAGTGTTAAATTAATAAATATTCATTACAAATATTTCTTATTACGACAATTTATTAAAAGAGATAGTCAGACTTTTTCCTGACCTATAGTCTCCGTGTGACCAAATATAAATGTTTAGGAGTCTATGCCAAAAGTATAATAATAGGAATTTTACGCAAATTTCATAGTGTTAAGAGTTAATTATATTCCATCTGTATTTTTTTTCAAATTACAAAAAACTCTTAAATTTGGTGGATACATCCCATAACGTCCCGATAAATCGCGCCCCAGTTTCAGATACATTCTTCAACGTCCCAATACATTGCGTCTCGTTTTCAAATACATCACCCAACGTCTCGATACATCGCGTAAAGTGATGTATTTGAGAATAAAATAGAGTAGGAATTTTTGTAATTTTTTCAAATGGTCAGGAATTAGAGAATATGGTAATATAAGTTGTGTATTTAGATTATTTTTTTTCCATAATATATGCCTAGCTCTCCATGTATAAGACACTAATAGAATTTAGAGAGTCAATTAAACTATTAATTATTATAATTTATAATATTCTTTTATGATAATTTCAAATAATATGTACTCCATCTGTTTCAATTAATGTTGGTCCAAAGATTTTTAAGAGTAAATTGAATTTTTTATATGTCTTTAAATATTTTAAATTATTAGTTATTATAATATAATATTTTTATATCATTTTAAAATAATATATTATTTTTTATATTATAGTTTATATGACACAATTATATCTTGATAATCAATTAAATTTTTTATGATAAATATTTTAAATTATTAATTATCTTATTTATGATATGCATAACCGTGTGACGTGGATGATCAAATCAAATATCAGTCAATATCTTGGATACCAACTTTGATTTCCGTGCCAAATTTATATCCTTCATTTTTTTTTTTTTCCTTTCTTTCTTCGTCTTCATCATTTTGCCCGTTTCTCTCAGTTGAAGAGTCGACAAAATCCTTCCTTTTTTATTCATGAAAGTTCCTGCAACTAAAACTCAAGGTCACTTCTTTTATACTTTCATTTTCAGAGAAAATTGATGGCTTCATTTTTTTATGTTTTTGTATTTTGCTTCAGAGATACTACGGAATAATTGGGATTTTGTAACCGGAAATGTTTGATTATTTCTTTCTCAGAATTTGGTAAGGAAATATAACGGAGAAGAAAAAGAAAAAAATGTGATTTTGGAAATGGGGTTTTTCGTTTGTATAATGTGTGAAATTGCAGGGCAAAAAGGTATAATTTTTTTTTAAAAAAATTGGGGATTACTGTTTTGATTGAGTATTTTTTAAAAAAAAAAATAAAAATTGTCAGTGTTCATTTCTTTGCTTTACACTTTAGAATCTTTGGATGGTGGAAAAAGCTTAGATATTTGTAATTAGCTGTCAAATTTTAACCTAAATTAGTACTTGTGATGTTGATTAAGTTATTCTGTTTGTATTTTGCAATTTAATTTGAGCATGTTTTAATTACTTGGTGCTTTAGAATCTGTGTGATTCATTTGATTAAGGACTTGGTTTTTTTTGAATGTGATACAGAGGAAATGTCTAAAGAGGCGAAAAGTTCCTACTTTGATCTACCAGCTTTGGATGTTTCTGTTGCATTTCCTCAAGCAACACCAGTGTCCGTCTTTCCTAAATGCAGTAAGATTGATTTTTACTCTACTTATTTGTGTATTAATACCATTTGTTATTTGAAGAAAGAAGCTCGGGATGAATATTGTTAGATGAGACTGCTTTGTTGGAAGAAAAATTTGTGTTGATCTATTTCCTTAAAGACTGAGTTATCGTTGTTATGTTGTAGTTTGATATTCGAGCTGATCAGCTCTTGGTAACATTTGAAAAGATCATTTTTGTGGTCACAATGCTAGGGGTTTCACTAACTGGGATGTAAGTTTTACAGCTTCGGACTATTTTCAGCTTGATGATCTCTTGACTTCTGAAGAGAGAGCCATAAGACTGAAAGTGAGAGAGTGTATGGAAAAAGAAATTGCTCCTATAATGACAAAGGTATCCGTATTCTATAGTTCTCTGTATTTCCTGTATGTGTTAAATATTTAGTTGCAAATATAATTAATAAAAGTCAAAGACATAATATCATAATTCTCCCAATGAACTCAAATTTCTAAGTAAAATGTTGAGCATTTGATACTTATCCCTTTCTTGATTTGATTGTGCAGTATTGGGAGAAAGCAGAGTTTCCGTTTGAAGTCATTCCAAAACTTGGTGCTTTGCACATATCTGGTGGCACTATAAAGGTCTTTTTATATAGCATGATAAGTTTTTATTTTCCTGGCATTCTCAATTTCTATGAGGCATGTATTTACTTTCTTCCGCTTCAGGGATATGGTTGTCCAGGTTTATCAGTAACTGGAAGTGCCATTGCCCTAGCAGAAATTTCCAGAGTTGATGCAAGCTGCGCTACGTTCATTTTGGTGCATTCGTCTTTGGCAATGCTCACTATTGGTAAATTTGTTTTATCATCCAAAGTTTCTGCCTGCACCATTTTTATTTATTTGGAGCTTTGGGCATTTCAGATATAATCGTCTTAAATAATGATGAACAACTTCTTATACATCGATTTTCTTTCAACAACAGGACTATGCGGATCAGAAATGCAAAGGCAAAAATACTTGCCATCTCTGGCTGAACTTAGCAGTATATCTTGTTGGGTAAGATTCTTGATTAATTGTTGATTTTGCATTAGCATCTGTTCTTCTATAGATAAGTAGTTATAATCTTAATCTTTTGGGAGTTAGGGTCTAACTGAGCCTGACTATGGAAGCGATGCAAGTGCTTTGAGGACCACTGCCACAAAGGTCTAGTATCAAAAATTTAATCCTGGTTATTAATGTATATACCGTTCATCATTATTTTTTCTTTTTAGGGTAAAAGGCTGCTTAATATGTGCCCCTTCCCTTTCTTTTGTGATCTCTAATGGTTAGGTTGAAGGAGGTTGGATCCTTGAAGGGCAAAAACGGTGGATAGGAAACAGCACTTTTGCAGATGTGTTGGTTATATTTGCTAGAAACACAGCCACAAACCAAATAAATGGGTAAGTAACAGTATGCTTTCTAGATAATCAAGTTCACCACATCTTTCACCTATTGCAAGCATGACTTGAAACCATTCTGAAAGTGTCTTGTGATAAAAATAGAGTGTTTACTAGCTTTCACTATCTTGAGACTTGGGTTTAGTTTAGGATAAAATGCTGGTAGTTATATTTCTTTTAACCTTCTTGTAAAACAATTTGGTTGTTACTTGTTCCTATACCCAGTATGGACTCTAGAAGTATCACTATAACACTGAGTTTTGTAGGAGGTCACTTTGCTCGTACCCCCCCACCCCCCATCCCCCTCTCACTGAAATATACATTCTGTATGTCCCGCTGCCATGAACTTTTTATTTTTGTCTCAAAATCGGTTATTGTGTTTTTCTCAGTTTCATTGTACAGAAGGATGCTCCAGGCTTGCAATCTACTAAAATAGAAAACAAAATTGGGCTGCGGATGGTTCAAAATGGAGATATCCTCCTTAAGAAAGTGTTTGTTCCTGATGAGGATAGACTACCAGGTGTCAATTCCTTCAAGGATACAAGTAAGGTATGGCTGCGATTCTTAGTTGAGGTTGATGATTCAAACTGTACGCATATGCTTGTTTTACTAATAAAGCTTGAGCAGAAGTACCATCCTGAAGTTATTCTTAGTTTTAATCCAAAGAATGGGGAGGTTTTCATATCTATCAATTCGATCAAATAGACTGAGCAATTGTCACCGTTTATAGATATTGAAATGAACGCCTTCCCATCACTGATTAACTCCTACCCACCTCATTCTATGGGACTGATGCAGCATAAATCAAAAGAAGGGGGTGTCCTAGTCTTTTTTATTGTTACGAAATGCGAGCTGTCTAGGCACAAAGCCAAACAAGCCCAGATTAAGTTCAGTTTTTGCTCCTTTTTTTCTATTTTAGCCTACCTCATTGATTACTCTTTCCACCGACCGGTGTGGTGCTGCTGGATGCTTCTGATCAATAGAACACGAAGAGGAGGAGTAGGAGTTCGCTTTAGGGGCGTAATCTATTCGAAAATACAAAAATGAACGAGTTATTAGAAGCTATCATGCCTTTTGTGACAAGTTTACAAGAAACTTTGAGCGGGAGACAGGGGGCGAACCCGCAGGCTCCCGATGCCCTACCTGAAGCCCCATCGCAGGGTCGTCCCAATTTTCCTCTACCTGAAATAGTTGGGCAAGAAAGGGGGGAACCTTTTTTCATAAGAAGAAATGAAAGTATGGAGGATATACTAAAAGGTTTGTCACTAATGGTTGGTCCGACAAGGGAACAAGAATCACATACTTACCATGTGAATTTAGATGTTA
The DNA here is from genome assembly GCA_018342035.1 of Solanum appendiculatum. Classification (NCBI taxonomy): domain Eukaryota; kingdom Viridiplantae; phylum Streptophyta; class Magnoliopsida; order Solanales; family Solanaceae; genus Solanum; species Solanum appendiculatum. The sequence continues at coordinate 21,572 of JAGDQO010002680.1, forward strand.
AATCTTAAGAGAATGAATTAATGTATACTTGTAGTGATGCTAATAAAGTTATTAATATTCTTGAAAATATACCCATCCTCCACCAAACGCACCAACCCCCCAAAAAAGAAAAAAGAAGATTCATTTTAGAAAAATACATAGCTATCCACAAAAAAGAAGAAAAGATGAATTAAATTTTAAGTTCCTCTGATCACTATCCAGAGTTTGCTAATGCATTTTTTCTTGCAGTTAGATTGTCATACTAATTGATAAAGTCACTGTTCTCATTATAACGATTTCCTATCTTTATTTCCAATAATCCAAGCATGCATATTTGCCATTCAATTTTCTTGAAGTTCTGTCATATAAAATTCTGTCCTTTCAAGTTATTGTCAATATTTTGGTAGCTCCAATTACTGAAGTCGCTGAAATCGTCTTGACAGTCTATATTTTGTTTCTTGAACAGGTGCTAGCTGTATCACGTGTCATGGTTGCGTGGATGCCTATAGGCATTGCAATGGGTGTATATGATATGTGTCACAGGTAGTAGTTTGAATTAGATCACTTGTTTTATTTTCCCCCAACGATAAAAATTATACTGCGCACACTTTGGTTCAAATGACTTCAAGTTAATTCCTGCTGGGTAAAATAGGGAAAGTTGATTTTTTAGATTGCTATTGTCTACGATGTCCTTTTGATTAGGATTTGGAAAAAAAAAAGAACTAGATTAGGAATTGAAGCATGGTTGTTGTATCTTTCATGTCTCATCAGTCAACGTATTATCTGTCATGAAATTTATTTACTTCACAGAAATACAGGGTAAGGCTGAGTACAGTGGACCTTTGTGGTCCGGCCCTTCCCCGGACCCGGTGCATAGCATGAACTAAGTGCACCAGGCTACCCTTTTTTGTAAAACAGAACAGTCAAGCTATCAGCAAAGAAATTTTAAGTCATGATGGGGTTTTATATTTGATTCTCTCAGGAAATAAGTAATTGAGTATAAAGTGGTCCTAGAAGTTAGTAGCTACTATTTAGAATATCTTTACCATGAAGCGGGTTAGAAGAACTTCCATTAGCATTCTGTTGTACCCCTCAATCTTTCGGTCATTGTTACGTAGTTCAACATTTCTATGGACTAAATCATTTTCTAACTTCAAGGTATTTAAAAGAGAGGAAGCAGTTCGGAGCTCCATTGGCTGCTTTCCAGCTAAATCAACAGAAGCTGGTTCAGATGTTGAGCAACATTCAGGCTATGCTTCTTGTTGGATGGCGCCTTTGCAAGTTGTACGAGAGTGGTAAAATGACTCCTGGTCAGGCTAGCTTGGGGAAGGTAAGACCTTATTCTGCAGATTTTTGAAGTGGTTATGGATTGATCTTTTGCACTGATTGACAAATCGTTTGTTTCTAGTCATGGAATACCTTGAGGGCTAGAGAGACCGTTTCTCTTGGACGGGAATTACTTGGTGGTAATGGTATCTTGGCCGACTTCCTAGTGGCAAAGGTTTGTGGATTAACACTCGACATACTTACTTTCCTCCTCAGATGGAAACCACAGAATACTTTATTTTCATGTTTCTTTTTTACTTGTATAGTTGTGTAGATCTCATTTCTGCAGAACCTTACTTATTTTGGTCTTGTTTCTCCATATCTGTCGATGTCTGTAGGCATTCTGTGACTTGGAGCCCATCTATACATTCGAGGGTACCTATGATATCAACACCCTAGTAACAGGTAGAGAAATTACAGGTCTTCCTAGCTTCAAGCCAGCAACAGTGAGGCCAAAGAGTCGCCTGTAATGCTTCAACCATCTTTCTATTCTCTGGTAATTGTTCTGCTGAATTCAGTGCACCTTAGAATACCTGTGCAGAAAAAAGCGAACAAACTTGAGAATATTTATCTCTTTTAATTTCCGGGATCATAATTATAAAGAAGTCTATTAGAATAAAGCGAATATTGTTATATGTGAACTTGTTCATTATTTTCGTATCGATTTGGCTATGTAAGCCGGTATGCACAGTTATCTTTCTGAATTCTTTTATTTGAGATTTTAAAAAATTCACTCCAGTTACCTGGTATTCATATTACACTATTCAGAGATTAATGAAGAGAGCTTATGAAATAATACGCAACAACCATTCAAACAATCTGTTAAAAGATTTGATGTGCATAGGTATGACGTTCTTGTGATTGGATCAATTTACACGCACCTCAATTGATTTGCATCCTTGCAGTGATATGTTCAGGGTAAATCTTTCGTTAAGAAAGTTTAATCATGAAATGAATCACTCTCAACTCTTTTTCTTTCTTTGTTTTCCTAATGTAATGTACTTTTTCTCTACTCTCAACCTACTTTTTCCCAACTTCCGCAAACTTGCAGCAAAGCATTCAGGCTAAGGTGTAATGCACAGAATATACAAAATTACCTGATATAGCGGTGATTTTGACCTTCTTATCACTCTTAATAATGACTCTTTCTGTCTCAATTTATACGATCAATACCAAAAGAATAATATATTTTTATATTTGTAACAATTTAACTTGATAATGCTCATTCACAGTAATGGAGGGAGTACTACTTATTTTCGGTTCCCTTTGAGGCTCTCCATAATCCAATCAATAAGCTAATACTTTGTCAGTTCTCACTTAATACTCCCTCTGTCCAACAATAGTTGTCCACTATTGACTTGGCACACCCTTAAGAAATAATAAGTAATAGGGGTAATATTATTATATTATCCTTTGACTTTATTAAATTTAATGCTTTGAAAAATATGTTAGATGATAAATAATATTTAATAACAAGGATAAAATAGA
>JAGDQO010002681.1:0-10000 GCA_018342035.1 Solanum appendiculatum
GATCCATGGATGACACCATTGTAGAAAGTGAAAAAAAAAAGAAGCTATAGAGGTTGATACAAAGCAAAGGAGAAAGTGTAAAAGCATTTCTTCATCCTTTTTTTTTTTGCTTTCATCGGATCAGATTGTTGATTTTTTGTTTAGATTTTTTGTTGTTCATCTTTTTCTGATACATATGGGTTCAAAATTTTAATGTATCTAGCTGTTTTTGTTTCTTAAATTAATGTATAATGTCTTCGTTTCAACATTATGATACATTAAAATTTTATCATACACAATGTATCGTATTCAAATATTAGTTTTGATACATAACCTTAATTTATTGAAACATAAATTAGTGTGTATCATGTTCATAGTTATGTATTTGATACATAACTATTACAAATTTGGTTCTCTTTTACTACCAGATACATACACCCAAACTTATTCAACTAGAAGACTATGTATCTGTAGACATTATCAAATATTATTGTTCATTCATAAACACTAATGTTTTATAACAATATCAATTTGTATCATATTCATAGTTATGTATATGACATAGCATTGGTAGAGCAACTGATTGATTTTTTATTTTTTTTATTTTTTGTTGTTAATATTTTTCTGATACAAATGAGTTCTGGTCTATTTTCATATCTAAATCTGTGTGTTTCATGCCTTTAATTATTTATCTGATAAATAACTATTAAAAATTGTATAATCAACCATGTATCAGTAATTATGTATCTGCAGTTTTAAATTTTTATTCAGACTTATTCAAATTAGAAGATTATGTGTCGGTACACATTATCCAATAAATACACTTGATATATAAACCCTAATGTTCTATAGCTAAAGCACTGTGTATCAAATTAATTGATATGTACATGATACATAATATATATCATGTATCAGCTATTGATTTCGATTTTTTTGAATCTATTACTATTTGGGAGAGATTTGAGAGAAGAAAATTTGAAATTTGAATTGTTTGAAGCTATTATCATTTGGGAGAGATTGACATCAATTTGATTTGCGTGATTTGGGAAACTGACATTTATTTTTATGTTTATTTTCCTTTTAAATCTCAAAGACAAGTCGTCTAATGTGTCAAATGTTATGTATCCGGATGAATAAGATGTATCCGGATCGCACAAATTTAAAGATTTTTTTGTAAATTGAAAAAGGATAGGAATAGGATGTAATTTGTTCCTTACACTATGGGATTCCTAAAAATTATACTTAAAATATATAAAAACTAAAATTATTAATTTCACGCAATGATAATTGGGCCCGAATTGGGCTTGTGCAGAGTACAGACTTTCCTTCTCTAGTTTAACTATAAATGGAACTTGATTGACTATACTTTAATGTACTTTCTAATAGGTAAGTTCAAGATTTTTTTAGAAATTAAATATCAATTCAGTTCTAGGGTTAAATCACTTCTTCTTCTTCTTACTCTTCACTTTCTTTCGAAAACCCTAACACATCTGCAATTTATTTCCATTCACCGAGCTCTTCACAATCATTCATTGCTTGTCGATTACCTACCTCTGCTCACCACCTACCGTCACGGCTCACCGTCCACTACTTCGACAAACTAGATCTATCATTTTCGTTAGATCTCCCTTCTTGGTTTCAAGTTTCTGCCTACAGGGTAACAACAAACATCGGATTCTTGAAAGCATAGTCTCCAGCAACAAGATTCCAACAATCAATTTCAGCACTAGATTTTGTCAGAATTTGAAAAAATGATCAAGAAATCGCCCCAATTTCGGTGATTTCTATCCCTAAGTCTTTATTTTCTCCTATTGTTTGAGTTTGGCGCTTTTCTTGTTCAGTTATGTTCATGTCTTTCTAGGCTTTCATTTAATTCTTTCACTATTTTTCTATTTCGTGTTCAATTTTGTCTACGTTTCATTAATTTGTTCTTATTTTTTACACTTGTTTGGTAGAGTTTGATTTTATATCCTGTGCAGTTCTATTAATGCTTTTCTTGCTTTTTATGATTTCAAACTTTGATTTAGTGTTTTTTTAGACCTAGATTAGGAGGTATCACATTTTGTTTGAATTCCTTTTTCAGTATTGTCATTTTCATAACTACGGTGATATTTATTCTTCTTCTCTTGTAACATACTTTATGCTCTCTGTTCTTTTGATTTACCGTATAGTGCGACATATTGATCATTGGTTCTGATCTGTAGTGCAGTTAAGTTCATTTCTTTCTAGCATGCTTTTTGATTTATGATATAGTTCAGACTTATTTCTTGTTATCTTGGCTTTCATATATACATTTGATTTAGTATTATTCCTTACTATTTTCTTTGTAATTTACACCTTTGGTGGTTTTGATGAACTATAATAGACTAGGGCCTCTTAGATCGAGATTGAGGATAAGGGGTAGTAGTGATAAATGGGTTAAGGGATCCCCTAGGCTGCGAGTAAGGATTTGGAATATAGTATCTTTGATGGGGATACTCATAGAGCTAGTGAAGATTCTAAAATATCAAAAGATTTATATAGTGTGTCTAAGAGACCAAATGGGTAGGTATCAAGGCTTATGATGTGAAAGGGTTTAAGTTATGGTACTCAAGAAGCCTGAAGGATAGAAATGATGCAGGCATTTTAGTAGAAAGGTACCTTAAGGAACAACTAGAGAAGGTTAGGAGGATCAATGAACAGATGATGACAATTAAACTAATCATTGGAGGGCTTACTTTGAATGTTATTAGTGCTTAGGAATCATAAGTGGGCTTGGACGAGGAGGTCAAGAAATATTTTTACAAGGACTTGGATGATGTGGTGAGGGATATACCACACACTGATAAGATATTCATTGGTCGAGATTTCAATGGCCAATTGGGGCAACTTATAGTGGCTTTGATGATGTGCATAAAGGCTTTTGGTTCCAGGGATAGAAACAGAGGTGCAACCTCGCTCCTTGATTGTGCTAAAGCTTTTGAGTTGGTAATAGCTAACTCATTCTTTCCAATAAAGAAAGACCCTTTGGTTACTTTTTGTAGCATGGTGACTAAAACGTCGATAGATTACTTACTCTTGAGGAAAGGTGATAGAGGCCTTTGTAAGAATTTCAAGATTATCATAAGTTAGAATCTTACTATCCAAAGTAAGCTTTTGGTAATAGACTTAGAGATTAAGCGAGGGAGGATTAAATGGAGTGACTTAACCCCGCCCTCTTTCGAAATATGGGGAAGAAGTTGATGAGAATGGAATTTAACTGGAATAGTGGAGATGCGTAAAGCGCGTGAGATAATACATCAAGTTGCATTAGGGAAGAAGTTAGAGGTGCTAGAGGTAGAAGGGTAACATTGGTGGTCACCGAAGGAATTAGTGATGGAATGAAAATATTCAAGATAAAGTGAAAGTGAAGAAGTCAATTTATGCAAAGTTGGTGGAATGGATGGAAGAATGAGGAGATGAAGCAGACGCATAAGAAAATTTATAAGGCTACCAAGACGAGGCTAATCAGCAAAGACGACAGCCTTTGTACTACTATAAAGTAATCTAAGGGACATAAAAAGAGATAAAAAAATTTATAGGCTCGCGAAGGCGAGAAAGGCCTGAGATCTAAATCAAGTAAAGTTCATCAATGATAAAGAAGGCAAGCTGTTAGCGGAAGAGAACATCATTAAGCAAAGTCGAAAACTTACTTCCATACACTTTTGAACAAAGAATGGGACAGAGACATTGTGCTAGGTGATTTAGACCACTGCTCTATTAGTAGGAAGAGTGATCGAGCCAGATGAGATTTCGATAGAATTTTGGAATAGCACAGACAAGACATGTATGGAGAGATTAATTGGTTTGTTTAATGTCTTTTTAAGGCGAGTAAAATGTTCGAAGAATAAATGTGGGGCAAAATAGTTCTGTTGTATAAGAATAAATGAGACTTGCAGTCGGAGTCTTGTGAGATTTTTTTTATGTACCATCAAAATTTAAAGGTAAGTTTTATATAGTTGTGGTTAGACCGACTTCATTGTATGTGGCAGAGTGTTGGCTAGTCAAGAACTCTCATGTTCAGAAGATGCATGTTGCAGAGGACATGACCTTAAATAGGAATGTGCAAAGAGCGCTTATTAGGATAGAACGTCAATAGGTAGTAGAGTGTTGTCTTGCTTTTCGAGGATTAGGCTTGTCGGTGTTTGTCATTATACTAGCCATATTTATTGTTCTTGTTCCTTTCTTATAGGGCTTCGCACTACTTCTCTTTTTAATTACTATATTTCTACACTATTTTCTTCTTCTTTGAACTTGGCAAAATTTCTAGATTGGGCACTGCTTAAAACATTTAAACACTATTCTTCATGCAATCATTATTATTAGTGATTACTTTGACCAAGTCACACATCTTTTTTTTCACTAAAGTAAACTATAAAAATAAAAAATAAAAAAATTGTGGCAATTAACCTGGTCAACAATAAGATTGAAGATTTTGGATAAGGAAGAAAAGAATGCATGATATCTACTCTCCTATTAAAGAAAACAAAAATAGTTAGGTGATAGATGATGTATGACAATATCTTTTTGGAATTTTTTTTCATCTTTTTGACGTGTCCATTGATCATTAGAAATCATTATATTAATCCATTTCTCTCACATCAAATCATGCTGCTTCTTTTAACCCAAAAAACAAAAATTAATTAATTAATTAACGTCATTTCAGATGTCAATTCACCAAAAAAGATCTCGACCAGGTTTAAAAAAGTGTACTACCAAGTTGAACATGCAAAATATATTTAAAGAACATTTTTCTAATGAAAGTGAATGGATAAACACAAAGGATGATGAAGAATTCCAATTAATTCAACATTCTAATCTCTTTAAATCACAATTAAAGCTACTGTTTGATCATAACTTTAAGTATATGTTTAGTCAGAAATTTAATTAGAGAAAATTTATGTTCAATATATTATCAAGTTCTTAACAACTGGCTCAAACAATATTTGACAGAGATTTCACTTTTCACTCACAACTTCAAAACAAAAAATCAAGTATAATATATATATATCCAAACACAGTCAATGCTTGTCATTGATGAAAATGTAATAATGCAAAGATGCATATGTCATTTAGGAATAATGCCAGGCCAAAGACAAAGTTTTCTATGTGGCTTTTCCTTGAGGATGAATTGCTTGCTGGTGACAGCCTTGATAAATGGGATTTGAATATTGACACAAGTTGTGTGATCTTTTGTGAGAAATTAGTAGTGTGGTTACAAAGACAGGTGAGTTACTTGGAAACAACATTAATAATGGGGCATAACAAATGCTAAAGGCAAGTCATAGGCTGCTCATATAGACTATTCATGCTACCTGACCAGAGAGGAATCAGAGGATACTTGAGTAGAGACTATTAGGAAAGTGAAGGATATAGATAGGGCTATTCCATATTAAAAAGCTCTGCTTCAAAACTATTCCTTTCTTTGTATTTGTGTTACTTGGCCACATTTTTCATTAACATTTAACGGTGTCAATCTGAATTTACATTTGAATGAATAAAATAGTCTTTAGATTTGAACATTAAATAATTAAGACTGATTATTTTTCAACATCTAAATATATATAATTTATTTATAAATATATAATTCAAATAATAATTCATAAAATGTTTCAAAACTTAATAAAATAAAATTATTAATTATTTGATAAAAAATAAAATAAAACATTTATACTTGCTAGTGATAGCGAAGATAATTTATAGTGGTTGTGGTAATAACAATAGTTGTTAGTAGCTAATAATAAGGATGACAATAGTTGTAACGATGGAGGTGCTTGGTGTTGTGATGACTGTCATAATATTGCCAATTTGTAGTGGTATTGGTATATAATAGTGAAGTTGATTGATGTTCGTAGTTGGTGGTGTTGATGGAGGTGGTTAAAGAATGTGTGGTGATTAATGATGGGTTTATGATAATTGGCGACGATGCTAGTTATGATGATGGAGGTGGTTGATAGTTGAAATTAACCATAGTAGTAGAAACGGTTGATAGTAGTGGTGGCAATGATGGTGACAGTGGTAATGGGTGATCAAAGAATGTATGTTGTAATGACAGTTTTTAGATAGTAGAAATTGATTGTAGTGATGGTAGTAATTGATAGTGATGATAGAGATGGATAGACAGAGGGTGATTGTGACAATGGATATAATTATAATGATTGAGGAGGCAAGTGTGGTAGCAGCTGATAGTAGTTGTTAACGACAATGGTGGTTGTGACAGCCAGAAGAGTTTTAGCTAAGCTGTGGTTTGTAATACTTCTTTGGTGTTTAATGAAAGCTTACTTAAATACCAAATAACAAATAAAGATTCAATGCCTTATGAGGTTTTATGGGCATACCATACTAAGCCAATTCAATTAAAATTAGAACTGTTGAGTCTTTCCCTTGAATTCCACCAAATAATAACAGCATATGCCAAAGAACATATGTTGTACTGCCATCATACAGACGTATACACACACTTCTATTCTTTGCCTAAAAGAGGCACCATACAAAGTTTGATGGGGTTGGCATACCATCATACAGACATACATAGTTGAATTGTTCAATTATGTAGAAGTATGTGTATGTCCCTCAGTAACAGCTCCACAACAGCCATTCAATGAGCTTCCAGGAGCTCATGCATCAAATGGTAAATTGCAATCTAACAGGCTGTTATGAACTATCTTCTGTCCTTTCCCAAAATCAAAGATAACATTTTCCATTCAATTGAAAAAAAACTTAGGGATATATAAACTACACCCTGAAAAGGTACGATCTGGGAATGCAAATAACAAAAGCAACTACCACTGTCTATATTACCAACAAGGCTAACCTTGTAACCATAACATTGGTCCTTCATTCAAAAGCAAAAGTAGACTAAACAGAATAAAGCATAACTAGATAATCATGGCACAGTACCAGTTTTGCAAGTAATAAGAGAAAATCCCTACTAAAGACACAACGAAATGAGACATAACGCTACCAACTAGAAAACATGGAGAACAGCCTCTTAAACAATCTTCTTCAGAATCCAAACAAGGTCCTGTACACAATAAAACAGCAAACAGAATTTATAAATAAGAGACACAGCAAGAGTAAGATACAGAACTAAAGATCATTCTTAAAAAATTCAAGAAAGTCCCTTTATAAAAGAGAAATGGCTTACCTTGTCAACAACAGCCAGGTATGATCAACAATCTCCAGAGGCAAAATGAAACTTTTAGCAGAGAAACGAGAGGAACAACCCCTAAGGAGAACTAATTAGACTCATAGGAGGAATGCTCAGTAGGCAACTTACCTAAGAGCACGAGTAGAAAAGGATATAACTAACTTTTACGTCCCACTTCACCAATTTTCATTCCAAAAAACAGAAAATGGTGAAGGGGAAAACAACTTTGAGAGGAGGAAAGTATAGAGTTAAATCCTATTCAAGGTTTAAAGAAAACAAAAACAAGAACACAGATGAAATGAACGCTGACCAGCCAATTCAGGCATCAAGTTTGTAAGGAGTAAGGGGTACCTAATACTCTATACAGTAGAGGATTTGATATTGAATTGCAAAGAAGGATCCTAAATTCAAGAGCAGGGGGCCAAGAATTTGGTCAGTGTATAAAACAAAAGTCTGAAAGATAGCTGTCCACCTAATCTGATCAGAGCTCTAGTATATGTACAATATGTTTGACAAACTCAGAAGCTAACTGACTATGAAGAGAGAAAAAGGGAAACAACCTATTAAGAAGAGTATAATCAAGAACGAGGATTCAACATCACAGGTAATGTGATGATCTGCAAGAGCATCAAAGATAATTGAGCAACCAATCCTGCTGACTTGGCAAAGAACTGCCAATATACCGAATACTGCAATAGTTTCTTCTGTCCATTGACCTCCACTAGAACATAAACTCCATGTTGTTGCACCACCACTAAATTTAACCACGTCTGCACATAAGACTAATCAACTTTGAATCTACCTGGAAATGTTGATCTACCCACCATTGTTTCATAACCTTAACCAACCCACTGTGTAACAACTATTGTAGCCCTTCCACCATTGAACCAAAGCTGCTCTCCACCACAACAAAACCTAACCAACTATTACCGATCAAGCTAAAGACTGATTTATTCACCTATATACAATCTACTAAAAAGATACTTGCAAACTAGATAACTGCCTTATTTATTCTCTACTAGCCCCTCACCAAGCATCCCTCAATCCGTAATTTCAAGATTGAGAATGCGACGGAGAGTCTGTGTCGCAGAGTCAGTACTGTCAGATAACACTCCTGGAGATGGGCTGCGCTCCCGGGTCGGGGATGCAGGAGCAGATTTAGCAAAGGGAGGCAAATCAATACCAAAGGGTGAAGAAGTAGGCAGGTCAAGAGAAACCGTCCTTTTAGGCTTATAGGAAAATTTAGGGATTGGCAAAGAACTAGGTGGAGGTGAGTTTGAGTAAGCTGGACCAGCCCAAAGTTCAGAATATGCAAATTCATCATTCAAAGACCCCTCCTTTCTCGAACCACCACCAACTTTGATGTCAATAGGTATTGAAACTGCACTACTAGGGGCTGATTTTTTCGACTTCTTTTGACCTTCAGAGTGAGATTTACCCTGGATTGACGATGGGGGTGATGGTGTTTTGGAACAATACGAGGAGGAATAACCCTTTTTAGTGACTGGTGTTGTGCAGGCCTTTAACGGAGTAGGAAGTATACCGGCACCTGATTCAAAATCCCGGCAATTTATCTCTTTAAACCCTACCGAAGGTGGTGACCCAAAGGATCCAAATTGAATAGGAGATTGACCCCTAGTTCTATCATAGTAGTGATTCTTATGCTGAGCAACAACAACAAGAGTCTCCATTTCTAAATTAAACAATAACTGATTCAACTGAAGATCTAACAAGCAAGTACAAAAAGAGTCCCTTTTGAGGTTTACAAATCGCTACAAATCACAGATCTTATCTTCTCCACAACCACATCAAACAACAGTTCAGTAAATCCAAACAATCCTCCCTCCAACATACACTTATCAACGATTACCACTTCACTCTTCAGTTTCTTCAGATCTATCAGTACAAAACAACAAAAATCGAAAAAACAAATTAGCAATCACAAAAAACACAATCAACCCACTATCTAAAACCAAAAACCCATGATGAAAAAGCTCATAAAATTCAGTAATCAACAAAACTACAAACCAAGATTTACCTGATAAATCCCAGAAAATTGAAGAACCAGGTCCTTTCCAGTGCAATTTTGTTAGAGATTTATCTTATCTCAAAACCCTAATCTTTATAATTGGTCAGTACTAAATTTGGTATGGGAGCTTGTGCTGCTCTTCGTATATCACAACTCCATTGCAACTTCATCCACTGATCTTTTTGAAACGTTAATAGAATCTGCGGATTCCAAAGACCCATTAACCCTATTTAAATTTCCATCACACGTCCGACTATACTATTACAGAATTACCCTCCGAGGATGAGTTAAATAACAGAATGCCATTCATTACCTTTATATATATTCCAATTTTATCGATATAAAATAATAATATTCATTGGTAGTTCAACTATTCGTTTTCATGATTGAATTAGTTCACCAACCTTTGAATTATTTTTAATTATTATTATTATTATTATGGTCTCCGAAAAATTGGTGCGCACACCATAACTATTTTGTTAAATAATTGTTATTCCTAATTAGTATAATTGTCTATTAAATTGTAATTTTATGAAATGTTAACATTAACTTGATATTTTATTGATTAAATGTATCTCGTGATAATATTTTCATAATTCTTAATTGAATTAACAAAAATATTAAATTGAAATAATTTTTTTACTTTTTATAACTTTTCTTTATTTCATATATGATGCATTCAAACCTTAAAATGGAAAAATAATTAAAATATTTGACCATTTGAACCACAAAGATAGTGAGTGCAACAACATTCACCATTCAACGTATTCACACGGTGTACTTTTGATCTGTCAATGAAAATATGAAATTTGTTCATTCAATGT
>JAGDQO010002682.1:0-18826 GCA_018342035.1 Solanum appendiculatum
CCCAGGTACTTACGGAGGATCCCCAAAAGGTTTCAGAAAAAAATTGACCGGAAGCAATATCACCAAAATATATTCATGGGCTAATATATATGAAAAATGAGAAAAATCGCCTAATTTCCATTAAATGCTTCGTAAATGCCCAAAAACGCATTGAAAATTCCCGAGGCTTCACCTACTGCTTCTCGGGGTACTTACGAAGGGTCCCCAGAAGGTTTCGGAAAAAAATTGATTGGAAGCCATATCACAAAAATTTTCATAGCCTAACACACATGAAAAATGAAAAAATCACCTAATTTCTATTAAATACCTCATAAATACAAAAAAATGTCGTGAAAATTTTCGCGTCTTCACCTGCAGCCCCCCCTGTAACTACGGAGGGTCCTAAAAAGGTTTAGAAAATGTTTTATCGAAAGCCGTTTCACCAAAATATTCATGGGCTAACACACACGAAAAATGAGAAAATCGCCTAATTCCTATTAAATGCCTCGTAAATGTCAAAAAAGGCCATGAATATTCTCAAAGCTTCACCTGCTGCTCCGCAAGATACTTACGGAGGGTCTCCATAAGGCTTCAAAAAAAGAATTTGACCGGAAGCCAAAATATTCATGGGTTAACACACACGAAAAATGAGAAAAATCACCTAATTCTTATTAAATGCTTCGTAAATGCACAAAAACGCCGTCAAAATTCCTGATGTTTCACCTGCTGCTCCCCCGGGTACTTATGTAGGGTCCCAAAACGTTTCGGAAAAAAATTGACCGGAAACCGCATCACCAAAAGATTCATGGGCTAAAACACACGAAAAATGAGAAAAATCACATAATTCCTATTAAATGCCTCGTAAATGCCCAAAAACGCATTGAAAATTTCTGAGGCTTCACCTGCTGCTTCCCGGGTACTTACGAAGGGTCCCAAGAAGGTTTCGGAAATTTTTTTTACCTGAAACCGTATCACCAAAATATTCATGGGCTAAAGCACAAGAAAAATGAGAAAAATCGCCTAATTCCTATTAAATGCCTCATTAATACCTAAAATTGCCGTGAAAATTTTTGAGGCTTCACTTGCTTCTCCCCCGGGTACTTACGGAGGGTCTCCAAAAGGTTTTAGAAAAAAACTGACCGAAAGCCATATCACCAAAATATTCATGGCTAATACATACGATAAATGAGAAAAATCACATAATTTCCATTAAATGCCTTGTAAATGCCTAAATACGCCGTGAAAATTCTCGAGACTTCATCTGCGTCTCCCTCGGGTATTTACGGGGGGTCGCCAAAAGGTTTCGAAAAAAATTTGACGGGAAGTCATATCACCAAAATATTAATGGGATAATACACACGAAAAATGAGAAAAATCACATAATTCTCATTAAATGCCTTGTAAATTTCCAAATATGCCGTGAAAATTACCGAGGCTTCACTTGCTGCTCCTCCGTGTACTTACGGGTTGTCCCCTAAAGGTTTCAAAAATAAATTGACCGAAAGTCATATCATCAAAATATTCATGGGTTAATACACACGAACAATGAGAAAAAACGCCTAATTCCCATTAAATGCCTCGTAAATGCCAAAAAACATAGTAAAAATTTCTGAGTCTTCACCTGCTACTCCCAGGGTGCCTACGATGGGTCCGCAAAAGGTTTTGGAAAAAAACTGACCGAAAATTATATCACCAAAATATTCATAGGCTAACATACCCGAAAAATGAGAAAAATCGCCTAATTCCTATTAAATGCCAAGTAAATACAAAAAACGTCGTGACAATTTCCGAGGCTTCACCTGCTGCTCTCCCGGGTACTTACAAAAGATCCCCAAAAGGTTTCAAAAAAAATTGATCGTATCCATATCACCAAAATATTAATAGGCTATAACATATGAAAAATGAAAATAATCGCCTAATTCATATTAAATACGTCGTAAATGCTAAAAAACAACGTGCAAATTTCTGAGGATTCAGCTGCTGCTCCTCCGAGTACTTACGGAGGGTCCCAAAAGGTTTCGTAAAAATATTGACCGGAAGACATATCACCAAAATATTCATTGGCTAACACACAGGAAAAATGAGAAAATTGCCTATTTAATCCCCCGGGTACTTACTGAGGGTCCCCAAAAGGTTTTCAGAAAATAAATTGACTAGAAGCCATATAACAAAAATATACATGGATAACACACATGAAAAATGAGAAGAATAGCCTAATTCTTATTAAATGCATCAAAAATGCCCAAAAATGCCGTGAAAATTCTAAGACTTCACCTGCTACTTCCCCGGTTATTTGCGGAGAGACCCCAAAATGTTTCGAAAAAAATAGACCGGAAGCCATATCACCAAAATATTCATGGGCAAACACACACGAAAAATGAGAAATATCACCTAATTCCTATTAAATGATTCGAAAATGCCCAAAAACGCCGTGAAAATTGACAAGACTTCACCTGCTCCTCCCTCGGATACTTACGGAAGGTCCCCAAAAGATTTTAGAAAAAAAAATTGATAGGAAGCGTTATTACTAAAATATTCATGGGTTAACACACAAGAAAAATGAGAAAAATCGCCTAATTCCTATTAAATGCCTCGTAATGCCCAAAAACACTGTGAAAATTTCTGAGACTTCACTTGCTGCTCCCTCGGGTAATTACAGAGAGTCCCCAAAAGGTTTCAAGAAAAAATTAACCGGAAGCCATATCACCAAAATATTCATGGGCTAACACACATGAAAAATGAGAAAAATCGCCTAATTCCTATCAAATGCCTCGTAAATTCTCTAAAACACCGTGAAAATTTTCGAGGTTTCACCTGATACTCCCTTGGGTATTTATGGAGGGCCATATCACCAAAATATTCATATGCTAACACACATGAAAAATGAGAAAAATGACCTTATTCCTATTAAATGCCTCGTAAATGGTGAAAAACGCCGTGAAAATTCTCGAGGCGTCACCTACTGCTCCCCCAGGTATTTACGGAGGGTCCCCAAAATATTTCAGAAAAATATTGACCGGAAGTTATATCACCAAAATATTCATGGGCTAACACACATGAAAAATGAGAAAAATCGCTTAATTTCTATCAAATGTCTCGTAAATTCCCTAAAACACCGTGAAAATTTTCGAGGCTTCACCTGATACTCCCCCGAGTAACTACGGAGGGTTCCCAAAAGGTTTTGGAGAAAAATTAACTGAAAGTCATGTCACCAAAATATTAATGGGCAAACACATGAAAAATGAGAAAAATTGCCTAATTCCTATTAAATGCCTCGTAAATGTCAAAAATGCCATGAAAATTCTCGAGGCTTCACCTGCTTCTCCTCCGGGTACCTACGGAGGGTCACCAAAAGTTTTCGTAAAAATATTGACCAAAAGGCATATCACCAAAATATCAATGGGCTAACACACACGAAAAATGAGAAAAAAATTCCTAATTCCTATTTAATGCCTCGTAAATGTCCAAAAACTCTGTGAAAATTCACGAAGATTCACCTTTTGACCCCCCGAGTACTTACGGAGGGTCCCAAAAAGTTCTAGGAAACAAATTAACCGGAAGCCATATCACCAAAATATTAATAGGCTAACACACATGAAAAACGAGAAAAATCGCATAATTTCCTTTAAATTCACCTGCTGCTCCTGCGGGGACTTACGGAGGGTCCCCAAAAGGTTTTGAAAAACAATTGACCGGAAGCTATATCACCAAATATTCATGACCTAACACACACGAAAAATAAGAAAAATCGCCTAATTCCTATTAAATGCCTTGTAAATGCCCAAAAAATGCCGTGAAAATTCTCAAATTTTCAATTGGTGCTCCACCGGGTACTTACAGAGGGTCTCCAAAAGATTTCGAAAAAAAATTGACCGGAAGTCATATCACCCAAATATTCATTGGTTAACAGAAATGATAAAAGAGAAAAATCGTCTAATTCCTATTAAATACCTCGTAAATGCCTAAAAACACAGTGAAAATTCCCGAGACTTCACCTGCCTCTTCCCCGAGTACTGACAGAGGGTCCCTAAAAGGGTTTTGAATAAAATTGATCGGAAGCCATATCACCAAAATATTCAATGGGCTAACATACACGAAAAATGATACGAATCGCCTACCTCCAATTAAATGCCCAAAAATGCCGTGACAATTCCCGAGGCTTCCCCTGCTGCTCCCCCGGGTACTTACTGAGGATCCCCAAAAGGTTTAGGAATAAAATTGACTGGAATCCATATCACCAAAATATTAATGGGTTAACACACACGAAAAATGAGAAAAATCGCTTAATTCCTATTAAATGCCTCGTAAATGCCCAAATATGCCATGAAAATTCACGAGGCTTCACCTTCTGCTCCCACGGGTACTTACGGAAGGTCTCAAAAAGGTCACAAAAATATTCAAGGGTTAACACACACAAAAAATGAGAAAAATCGCCTAATTCTTATTAAATGCATCAAAATGCCGTGAAAATTACAAGGCTTCACCTGCTACTCCCCCGGGTATTTACGGAGGGTCCCCAAATGGTTTCTGAAAAAAATTGACCTGAAGCTATATCACCAAAATAATCATAGGTTAACACATACGGAAAATAAGAAAAATCGCGTAATTCCTATTAATTGCCTTGTAAATGCCAAAAAATGGTGTGAAAATTTTCGAAGCTTTACCTGCTGCTTCCCCGGGTACTTACGGAGGGTCCTCAAAAGATTTCAGTAAAAAATTGACCGAAAGCCGTATCACCAAAATATTCATGGGCTAATACACACGAAAAATGAGAAAAATCTCTTAATTCCTATAAAATACCTTGTAAATGCCCAAAATCGCCATGAAAATTTCCGAGGCCTCACCAGCTGCTCAAGCCGGGTACTTACGGAGGGTCCATAAGAGGTTTAGTAAAAAAATTGATCGGAAGCCATATCACCAAAATATTCATGGGCTAACACACACGAAAAATGAGAAAAGTAGCTTAATTCGTATTAAATGCCTCATAATACCCAAAAATGCCGTTAAAATTTCGGAGGCTTCACTTGCTGCTCACCGGGTACTTACGGAGGGTCCCCAAAAGGTTTCAGAAAAAAATTGACCGGAAGCCATATCACCAAAATATTAATGAACTAATACACACGAAAAATGAGAAAAATCGCCTTATTTCTATTAAATGCCTCGTAAATGCCCAAAAAACATCATGAAAATTTCTGAGACTTCACCTGCTGCTCCCCCGGATACTTAAAGAGGGTCCCCAAAAGGTTTTGGAAAAAAATTGACCGGAAGCCATATCACCAAAATATTCATGGGCTAATACACACGAAAAATGAGAAAAATCACCTAATTCCTATTAAAGGCCTCGTAAATGCCCAAAAATATCGTGAAATTTTCAAGGCTTCACCTGTAGCTCCCCCGGGTACTTACAGAGGGTCCCCAAAAGGTTTCGGAAAAAACTTGATCAGAAGCTATATCACCAAAATAATCATGGCTAACACACACGAAAAATAAGAAAAATTGCCTAATACCTATTAAATGTTTCGTAAATGCCAAAAAACACCGTGAAAATTTTTGAGGCTTCACCTGATGCTCCCCCGGGTAATTACGGAGGATCCCCAAAAGGTTTCGGAAAAAATAGTCCGAAAACAATATCACCAAAATATAATGGGCTAACACACACGAAAAATGAGAAAAATCGACTAATCCCTATTAAATGCCTCGTAAATGCCCAAAAATGCCTTGAAAATTCTTGAGAGTGCACCTACTGCTCCTCGGGTACTTACAGAGGGTCCCTATAAGGTTCTGAAAAAAATTAACCGGAAGCCATATCACCATTTTCAGAATCCATTTTTTGTATTTAGGGGCAATTTGCTAGAATTAGGTGATTTTTTCAATTTTTGGTGTGTGTTAGCCCATGAATATTTTAGTGATATGACTTTCGAATGATTTCATTGTGAAACCTTTACGAAATTTTCATAGGGAGTTGGAAGAGCAGTATGAACAGTCTCTTTATTTTTAGAGTCAATTTTGGGCATTTAATGGCAATTTACCGAAATTGGGCGTTTTTCTCAAAAAAATTTTTTGTTAGCCTATTAATATTTTGGTGATATGATTTCCGGATGATTTTTTTATGAAACCTTTATGGAACCCTCCGTAGGGAGTTGGGGGAGCAATATGTACAATCTCACCATTTTTAGAGTTCATTTTGGATACTAGGGAGCCAATTTATAGGAATTAGGCGATTTTCTCAGTTTTTTGCGTGTGTTAGCCAATGAATATTTTAGTGATATGCCTCAGGATGATTTCTTTGTAAAATCTTTTTGGGACCCTCCGTAGGGAGTTGGGGGAGAAGTACGTACAATCTCACCATTTTCCAGAGTCCATTTTAAGCATTTAGGGGCAATTTAAAGGAATTAGGCGATTTTCTCAATTTTCGTGTATGTTCCCATGAATGTTTTGGTGATATGACTTTCGGATGGTGTCTTTGTAAAACCTTTACGGAACACTGCGTAGGGAGTTGGGAGAGCAGTACGTATAGTCTCAACATTTTCGGAGTCTATTTTTTGTATTTAGGGGCAATTTACAAGAATTAAGCGATTTTCTCAATTATTCGTGTGTGTTAGCCATGAATATTTTGGTAATATGGCTTACGGACGATTACTTTGTGAAACCTTTATTGAACCTTTGATGGGAGGTTAGGGGAGAAGTACGTACAGTCTCACCATTTTAAGAGTCCATTTTGGGTATTTAGGGGTCAATTTGCAGGAATTAAGCAATTTTCTAAGTTATTTGTGTGTGTTAAGCCCATGAATATTTTTGTGATATGGCTTTTAGATGATTTTTTTTGCGAAACATTTATGGAACCCTCCGTAGGGAGTTAGAGGAGTAGTATGTATAGCCTCACCATTTTTCAAAGTCCATTTTTGACCTTTAGGGGCAATTTTAGAAGAATTAGGTGATTTATTGAATTTTTTTGTGTGTGTTAGACCATGAATATTTTGGTTATATGGCTTCCAGACGATTTTCTAGCGAAACCTTTATGAAACCTTCCATATGGAGTTAGGAGAGCAGTACGTACATTCTCACCATTTTTAGAGTCAATTTTGGGCATTTAGGAGGCATTTTACAGGAATTAGGTGACTTTCTCAATTTTTTGTGTGTGTTAGCCAATCAATATTTTGGTAATATTGCTTCCGGACGATTTCTTTGTGAAAACTTTACGAAACCCTCCGTAGGGAGTTGGGGGGGGGGGCAGTACATACCGTCTCACCATTTTTAGAGTATCATTTTTTGTATTTAGGGGGCAAATTACAGGAATTAGTCGATTTTTTCAGTTTTTGTGTGTGTTAGCCCATGAATATTTTGGTGATATGGCTTCTGGACGATTTCTCTATGAAACCTTTATTGAACCCTCCGTAGGGAGTTGGAGGAACAATGCAGACAGTCTCACAATTTTCAGAGTCCTTTTTGGATATTTAGGGGCCATTTTATAGAAATTAGGTGATTTTCTTAGTTTTTTGTATGTGTTAAACCATGAATATTTTTGTGATATGATTTTCAGATGATTTTTTTTTGACACCTTTATTGAACCCTCCGTAGGGAATTGGGAAAGCAGAACGTACATTCTCACCATTTTTCAGAGACCATTTTAGGTATTTAGGGGTCAATTTACAAGAATTATACGATTTTCTCAATTTTTCGTGTGTGTTAACCCATGATTATTATGATGATATGGCTTCTGGATGATTTATTTGTGAAACATTTATGGAACTCTCCGTAGGGAGAAGAAGGAGCAGCACGTACAGTCTCATCATTTTCAGAGTCCATTTTAGGTGTTTAGGGGGCAATTTATTGGAATAAGGTAATTTTCTAAATTTTTCACAAGTGTTAGACTGTGAATATTTTGATGATATGGCTTCCAGATGATTTTTTTGTGAAATCTTTGTAGAACCTTTATGGAACCCTCCATAGGGAGTTGGGGAGCAGTACGTACAGTTTTAATATTTTCGGAGTCCATTTTGAATATTTAGGGGCCAATTTACATGAATTAGACGATTTTCTCAATTTTTATGTAAGTGTTAGCCCATGAATACTTTGGTGATATGACTTTCAGATAATTTCTTTGTTGAACTTTTATGGAACCTTCCGTAGGGAGTTGGGGAGCAGTACATAAATTCTCACCATTTTCGGAGTCCATTTTGGAATTTTAGGGGCCAATTTACATGAATTAGGCGATTTTCTATATTTTTCGTATGTGTTAGCCCATAAATATTTTGGCGATAAGGCTTTCGAATGTTTCTTTGCGAAACCTATACGAAACCCTCTGTAGGGAGTTGGGGGAACAGTACTTACAGTTTCACCATTTTCAGTATCAATTTCGGGTATTTAGGGGGCAATTTACAAGAATTAGGTGTTTTTTCTCAATTTTTCGTGTGTGTTAGTTCATTAATATTTTGGTGATATGACTTCCGAATAATTTCTTTGTAAAACCTTTATGGAATCCTCCGTAGGGAGTTGGAAGAGCAATACATATAGTCTTACCATTTTTGGAGTTCGTTTTGGGTATTTAGGGACCAATTTACAAGAGTTAGGTGAATTTCTCAGTCTTTTATATGTGTTAATCCATGAATATTTTAGTGATATGGCTTCCAGACGATTTCTTTGTAAAACCTTTATGTGATCCTCCGTAGGGAGTTGGGCGTACAGTTTCACCATTTTTAGAATCCATTTTGGACATTTAGGGGCCACTTTACATGAATTAGGAGATTTTCTCAGTTTTTCGTGTGTATTAGCCGATGAATATTTTGGTGATATGGCTTCCGGACTATTTCTTTGTGAAACCTATAATGAACCCTCCGAAAGGAGTTGGGAGAGTCGTACGTACAATCTCACCATTTTTAGAGTCCATTTTGGGCATTAAAGGGGCAATTTACATAAATTAGGTGACTTTCTCAATTTTTCGTGTGTGTTAGCCCATGAATACTTTGTTGATATAGCTTCCGGACGATTTCTTTGTGAAACCTTTACGAAACCCTCCGTAGGGAGTTAGGGGAGCAGTACATACAGTTTCACTATTTTCAGAGTCCATTTCTGGTATTTAGGGGTCATTTAGCAGGAATTAGGTGATTTTTAAAGTTTTTTGTGTATGTTAGCCCAATGTTATTTTGGTGATATGACTTCCGGACGATTTCTTTGTAAAACCTTTATTGGACCCTCCGTAGGGAGTTGGGGGAGCAGTACGTACATTTTCACAATTTTACGAGTCCATTTTAGGTATTTAGGGGGCAATTTACAGAAATTAGGTGATTTTCTCAATTTTTCGTGTGTGTTAGCCCATGAATATTTTGGTGATATGACTTCCAGACGATTTCTTTGTAAAAACTTTATGGAACCCTCCGTAGGGAGTTGGGGGAGCAGTACGTATATTTTGACCATTTTCAGTGTCCATTTTGGACATTTAGGGGCCAATTTACAGGAATTAGGCGATTTTCTCAGTTTTTCATGTGTGTTATCCCATGAATATTTTCGTGATACGGCTTCCGGACGATTTCTTTGTGAAACATTTATGGAACCCTCCGTAGCGAGTTGAGGGAACGGTACGTATAGTATCAACATTTTAGGAGTCCATTTTGGGTATTTAGGGGCCAATTTAAAGGAATTATGGTATTTTCTCTATTTTTTTTGTGTGTATTAGCCCATGGATATTTTGGTGATATGACTTCCAAATGATTTTTCTATGAAACCTTTATGGAACCGTCCATAGGGAGTTGGGGGATCATTATGTATAGTCTCACCGTTTTCAGAGTCTTTTTTGGGAATTTAGGGGCCAATTTACAGGAATTAGACGATTTTCTCAATTTTTTGTGTGTGTTAGCCCATGAATATTTTGGTCATATGGCTTCTAGACGATTTTCTTGCAAAAATTTTATAGAACCCTTCGTAGGGATTTGGGGGAGCATTACGTACAGTTTCACCATTTTAAGAGTCCATTTTAAACTTTTAGGGGGCAATTTATCGGAATTAGGTGACTTTCTTAATTTTTCGTTTGTGTTAGGCCATGAATATTTTGGTGATATGGGTTCCAGATGATTTCTTTGAAAAACCTTTATAGAACCCTCCGTAGGGAGTTGGGAGAGTAGTACGTATAGTCTCACCATTTTCAGAGTCCATTTTGTGATATTTAGGGGGCAATTTACGGAAATTAGTTGATTTTCTCAATTTTTTGTGTGTGTTAACCCATGAATATTTTGGTGATATGGCTTCCGAATGATTTCATTGCGAAACCTTAATGGAACCCTCCGTAGGGAGTTGGGAGAGCAGTGCGTGTGGTCTCACCATTTTCGAAGTCCATTTTGGATATTTTGGGGCGAATTAACAGGAAATAGGTGATTCTCTCGGTTTTTTGTGTGTTAGCCCATGAATATTTTAATGATATGGCTTCCGGATGATTTTTTTGCGATGTCTTTATGGAACTCTCTGTAGGGAGTTGGGCGAGCAGTATGTACAATCTCACCATTTTTAGAGTCCTTTTTGGGCATTTTGGGGGCAATTTATAGGAATTGAGCGATTTTATCAATTTTTCATGTGTTAGCCTATGAATTTTTTATAATATGGCTCCAGACGATTTTCTTTGCGAAACATTAATGGAACCCTCCGTAGGGAGTTGGGGGAGCAGTACGTACAGTCTCACCATTTTCAGAGTCTATTTTTGCTATTTAGGGGGCAAATTACAGGAATTAGCCAATTTTCTAAATTATTTGTGTGACTTAGCCTATGAATAAATTGGTGAAATGGATTTCGACTTATTTCTTTCTGAAACCTTTATGGAACCCTCCGTGGGAAGTTGGGGAGCAGTACGTATAATATCACTGTTTTCAGTGTCCATTTTGGGTATTTAGGGCCAATTTATAGGAGTTAGGTAATTTTTTCAATTTTTTATGTGTGTTAGTCCATGAATATTAAGGTGATATGGCTTCCAGACGATTTCTTTACAAAACCTTTATGGAACCCTCTGCAGGAAGTTTTAGAGCAGTACGTACATTCTCACCATTTTAAGAGCTCATTTTTTGTATTTAGGGGTCAATTTACACGAATTAGGCGATTATCTCAGTTTTTGTGTGTGCTAGCCATAAATATTTTTGTGATATGGCTTCCGGACGATATTTTGTGAAATCTTTATGGAACCCTCCGTAGGGAGTTGGGGGCGTAGTATGTACAGTCTCACTATTTTAAGAGTCCATTTTGGGCATTTATGGGGCAATTTACAAGAATTAGGTGATTTTCTCAATTTTCGTGTGTGTTAGCTCATGAATATTTTGATGATGTAGTTTCGAGACGATTTTTTTGTGAAACTTTTATGGAACCATCCGTAGGGAGTTGGGGGATTAGTACGTACAATCTCACCATTTTAGGAGTCCATTTTGGGTATTTAGGGGGAAATTTAAAGGAATTAGTCGATTTTCCCATTTTTCGTGTATGTTAGCCCATGAATATTTTGGTGATATGACTTCCGGATGATTTCTTTGTGAAACCATTATGAAACCCACCGTAGGGTGTTGGGGGAATAGTACATACAGTCTCACTATTTTCGTAGTCCATTTTGGGTATTTAGTGGGTAATTTACTGGAATTAGGTGATTTACTCAATATTTCGTGTGTGTTAGCTTATGAATATTTTGTTGATGTGGCTTCTGGATGATTTCTTTGAGAAACCTTTATGGAACCCTCCGTACAGAGTTGGGGGAGAACAACGTACAATCTCACCGATTTCATAGTTTATTTTGGGTATTTAAGGGCTAAATTACAAGAATTAGACGATTTTCTCAATTTCCTGTGTGTGTTAACCCATGAAAATTTTGGTGATATGGCTTCCCAATGATTTCTTTGTGAAATCATAATGGAACCCTCCGTAGGGAATTGAGGGAGCAGTACGTACATTCTCACCATTTTTGAAGTCCATTTTGGGTGTATAGGGGCCAATTAACAGGAATTAGGTGATTTTCTCAATTTTTCGTGTTTGTTAGTCCATGAATATTTTGGTGATATGACTTCTCGTCGATTTCTTTTCAAAACATTTATGGAACCCTCCGTACGAAGTTAAGGGAGTAGTATGTACAGTCTCACCATTTTCAGAGTTTATTTTGGGTAATTAAGGGGCAATTACAAGAATTAAAAGATTTTCTGAATTTTCGTGTTTTAGCCCTTGAATATTTTAGTGATACGACTTTCGGCTGATTTCTTTGCGAAACCTTTATGGAACTCTCCGTAGGGAGTTGGGGTTGCATTACGTACTGTCTCACCATTTTCAGACTCTTTTTTGGGTATTTAGGGTCTAATTTACTAGAATTAGGCGATTTTCTCAATTTTTCGTGTGTGTTAACCGTAGAATATTTTGTTAATATGGCTTACGTACGATTTTATGCGAAACCTTTACGGAACCCTCCGTAGGGAGTTGGGAGAGCAGTACGTATAGCCTCACCATTTTCGGAGTCAATTTTGGTTATTTAGGGGGTAATTTACATAAATTAGGCGATTTTTTCAATTTTTTTTTGTGTGTTAGCCCATGAATATTTTGGTGATATGACTTTCGGACGATTTCTTTGCGAAACAATTATGAAACTCTCCATAGAGTGTTGGGGGACTAGTAAATACTGCTTTACCATTTTCAAAGTCCATTTTGGAAATTTAGGGAGCAATTTACAGTAATTAGGTGATTTTCTCAATTTTTCGTGTGTATTGGACCATAAATATATTGGTGATATGGATTTCAGAAGATTTCTTTGTGAAACCATTACGGAACCCTCTGTAGGGATTTTGGGGAGCAGTACATACAATCTCACCATTTTCAGAGTCTATTTTGGATATCTAGGGGTAATTTACAGGAATTAGGCGATTTTTCTAATTTTTCGTGTGTTAGCCCATGATGATTTTTGTGAAATGGCTTCCGAACTATTTCTTTGTGAAAACTTTATGGAACCCTCCGTAGGATGTTTGGGGAATAGTACATAGAGTCTCACCATTTTCAAAGTGCATTTTGGGCATTTAGGGGGCAATTTACAAGAATTAGGTGATTTTCTTAATTTTTCGTTTGTGTTAGCCCATGAATATTTTGGTGATATGGCTTCCAGACGATTTCTTTGCGAAAACTTTATGGATCCCTCCATAGGGAGTTGGGGATCAGTACGTACATTCTCACCATTTTCGAATAGCATATTGGGTATTTAGGGGGCAGATTACAAGAATTAGACGATTTTTCCTATTTTTTGTGTGTGTTAGCCATGAATATTAAGGTGATATGACTTCTGGACGATTTCTTTTCAAAGCCATTATGAAACCCTCCGTAGGGAGTTTGGAGGATAGTACATACAATCTAACTATTTTCAAAGTTTATTTTGGGCATTTAGGGGGCAATTTACATGAATTAGACAATTTTCTCAATTTTTCGTGTGTGTTAGACCATGAATATTTTGGTGATGTGGCTTTCGGATGATTTCTTTGCGAAACCTTTACAGAGCCCTCCATAAGGAGTTGGGGTAGCCAGTACATATAGTGTCACTATTTTCTGAGTCCATTTTGAATATTTAGAGGTTAATTTACAGAAATTAGGCTATTTTCCCAATTTTCTATGTTTATTAGCCCATCCATATTTTGGCGATATGGCTTCCGGACGATTTCTCCGCGAAACCATTAAGTAACCCTTCGTAGGGAGTTAGGGGAATAGTACATACAGTCTCACTATTTTTAAAGTTCATTTTAAGCATTTAGGGGGAAATTTTCAAGATTTAGGTGGTTTTCTCAATTCTTCGTGTGTGTTAGCCCATGAATATTTTGGTGATCTGACTTCCAGACGATTTCTTTGCAAAACCTTTAAGCAACTCTTCGTAGAGAGCTGGGGGAGCAGTACATACATTCTCACTATTTTCAGAGTCCATTTTGGGTATTTAGGGGGGTAATTTACTCGTATTAGGCGATTTTCTCAATTTTTCGTGTATGTTAGCCTATGCATATTTGGTGATATGGCTTCTGGACGATTTCTTTACCAAATCTTTAAGGAACCCTCTGTAGGGAGTTGGGGTAGTAGTACGTATAGTCTCACCGATTTTAGATTCCATTTTGTGTATTTTAAGGCCAATTTACAGCAATTAGGTGATTTTCTCAATTTTCTGTGTGTGTTAGCCCATGAATAGTTTGGTGAAATGGCTACCGGATGATTTCTTTGCGAATAGTACCCTCTGTAGGGAGTTGGGGGAGAAGTACGTACAGTCTCACCATTTTTAGAGTTCATTTTGTCTATTTAGGGGCCAATTACAGGAATTAGGCAATTTTCTCAATTTTTCATGTGTATTAGCCTATAAATATTTTGGTGATACGACTTCCAGACGATTTCTTTGTGAAACTTTTTTGAAACCCTCCGCAAGGAGTTGGGGGAGTAGTACATACAGTTACACCATTTTCAGAGTCCATTTTGGGCATTTAGGGGCAATTTACAGGAATTAGGCGATTTTCTCAGTTTTTTGTTTGTGTTAGCCCATGAATACTTTGGTGATATGGCTTCCGGATGATTTCTTTGAGAAACCTTTATGGAACGCTCCGTAGGGAGTTAGTGGAGCAGTAAGTACAGTCTCACCATTTTTGGAGTCAATTTTGGGTATTTATGGGCCAATTTATAGAAATTAAGTGATTTTCTCAGTTTTTTGTGTGTTAGCCCATGAATATTTTGGTGACATGACTTTCGGATGATTTTTTTGCGAAAATTTTATGTAACCCTCCGTAGGGAGTGGGGGGAGCAGTACCTACAGTTTCACCATTATCGAAGTTCATTTTTGATATTTAGGGGGCAATTTACAGGAATTAGCCAATTTTCTCAATTTTTCGTGTTTGTTAGCCCATGTCTATTTTGGTGATATGACTTCCGGATGATTTCTTTGTGAAACATTTATGGAACCCTCGGTAGGGAGTTGGGGAGCAGTACGTACAATCTCATTATTTTCAGAGTCTATTTCAAATATTTAGGGGACAATTTATTGGAATTAGGTGATTTTCTTAGTTTTTTGCGTGTTAACCTATGAATATTTTGGTAATATGACTTCCAGACGATTTATATGCGAAACCTTTATGGAATCCTCTATAGGGAGTTGGGAGAGAAGTACGTACAATATCACTATTTTTAGAATCCATTTTGGATATTTAGGGGCCAATTTACAAGATTTGGGTAATTTTCTCAATTTTTCGTGTGTGCTAGCCTATGAATATTGTGATAATACGACATTTAGACGATTTCTTTATGAAATCTTTATAAAATCCTCCGTAGGGAGTTAAGGGGAGCAGTACGTACAGTCTCACCAGTTTTAGAGTTCATTTTGGACGTTTAGGGGGCAATTCACATAAATTAGGTGATTTTCTCAGTTTTTGTATGTGTTAGCCAATGAATATTTTGGTGATATGACTTTCGGACGATTTCTTTACGAAACTTTTATGAAACCCTTCGTATGGAGTTGGGGGAGCAGTACGTACACTCTCACCATTTTTGGAATCTATTTTGGGTATTTAGGGGGCAATTTACACGAATAAGCGATTTTCTCAGTTATTTATGTGTGTTAGCCCATGATTATTTTGGTGATATGAGTCCCAGATTATTTCTTTGCGAAACCTTTACAAAACCCTTTGTAGAGAATTGGGAAAGAAGTACGTATAATATCACCATTTTTAGAGACCATTTTGGATATATAAGGGCCAATTTACAGGAATTATGTAATTCTTTTCAATTTTTTTGTGTGTATTATCCTATGAATATTTCGGTGATACGATTTTCAGACGATTTCTTTGTGAAATCTTTATGGAACCCTCCGTAGAGAGTTGGGGGAGCTATACGTACAGTCTCACCACTTTTAGAGTGCTTTTTGGGCATTTAGAAGCCAATTTATAGAAATTAGGTGATTTTCTCAATTTTTTGTGTGGGTTAGCACATGAATATTTTAGTGATATGACAATACTTAACGAAATTTTTACAAAACTCTCCGTAGGGAGTTGGGGAAGCAGTACGTATAGTGTCACAATTTTTAGAGTGATTATTGGGCACTTATGGGGATAATTTATACAAATTACGTAATTTTCTCAATTTTTTGTGTGTGTTAACCCATAAATATTTGGCAATATCTCTTCCGGACGAACATTTTGTGAAATCTTTACGAAACCTTCCGATAGAGAGTTGGGTAGCAGTACCTACAGTCTCACCATTTTCAGAGTCTATTTTAGGCATATAGGGGCTAATATGTAGGAATTAGGTGATTTTCTCAGTTTTCATGTGTTAGCACATTAATATTTTGGTGATACGGCTTATGGACGAATTTTTTGTGAAGCTTTGATGGAACTCTCCGTAGGGAGTAGGGGAGCAATACGTACAATCTCACCATTATAAGAGTGATTTTTAGGCATTTAGAGGTCAATTTATAAAAATTATGCGATTTTCTTAGTTTTTCATTTGTGTTAGCCCATTAATATTTTGGTGATATGGCTTCTAGATGAATTTTTTACGAAACTTTTACGGAACCTCGTAGGGATTGAGGGGAGCACTAAGTATAGTATCACCACTTTTAGAGTGATTTTTGGGCATATAGGAGCAAATTTATAGGAATTAGGCGATTTTCTCAGTTTTTCGTGTGTGTTAGCACATGAATATTTTGGTGATATGACTTCCGGACAAATACTTTGTGAAATTTTTACAAAATCCTCCGTAGGGAGTTAGGGGAGCAGTACGTATAGTCTCACCATTTTTATAGTGATTATTGAGATCTTGTGGGAATAATTTAAAGAAATTAGGTGATTTTCTCAGTTTTTCGTGTGTGTTAGCCAATAAATATTTTAGTAATATGGCTTCCAGACGAATTTTTTGTGAAACATTTATGAAACCCTCCGGTAGAGAGTTGGGGGAACAGTGCATATAGTCTCACCATTATAAGAGTGATTTTTGGGCATTTAGAAGACAATTTGTAAAAATTGGGCGATTTCTCAATTTTTCATGTGTGTTAGCCCATTATTATTTTGGTGATATGGCTTCTGGATGATTTTTTTATGAAACCTTTATGGAACTATCGTAGGGAGTGAGGCGAGCAGTAAGTACGGTCTCACCACTTTTAGGGTGATTTTTGGGTATTTAGGAGCCAATTTATAGAAATAGGCGATTTTCTCAGTTTTTCATGTGTATTAGCACACATGAATATTTTGGTGATACGACTTCCGAATAAATACTTTGCGAAATTTTTACAACTTCGTAGTGAGTTGGGGGAGTAGTACGTACAGTCTCACAATTTGTAGAGTGATTATTTGGCACTTATGGGGCTAATTTACAGAAATTAGGTAGTTTTCTCAGTTTTTCGTGTGGGTTAGCTCATGAATATTTTGACAATATGACTTCCAGACAAATATTTTGTGAAACCTTTACAGAACCCTCCGGTAGAGAGTTGGGGGAGCAGTACGTACAGTTCACAATTTTCAAAGTCTATTTTAAGCATTTATGGGCCAATATGTAGAATTAGGCGATTTTTTTCAATTTTTCGTGTGTGTTAGCCCATGAATATTTTGGTGATATGGCCTATGGACAATTTTTTCACGAAACCTTGATGGAACTCTTCGTAGAGAGTAGGGGGAATAGTACGTACAATCTCACCAATATAAGAGTGATTTTTGGGCATTTAGAGACTAGTTTATAAAAAATATGTGATTTTTTCAATTTTTCATGTACACCTATGAATATTTTGTTGATATGGCTTCTGGATGAATTTTTTGCGAAATCTTTATTAAACCCTCGTAGAGAGTGAGTGGAGCAGTAAGTACAATCTCACCACTTTTAGAGTAATTTTTGAGCATTTAGAAGTCAATTTATAGGAACTAGGTGATTTTCTCAATTTTTCGTGTGTATTAACACATAAATATTTTGGTGATATGACTCCAGACAAATACTTGGTGAAATCTTTACAAAACCCTTTTTATGGAGTTGGGGAGCAGTACGTACAGTCTCACCATTTTTAGAGTGATTAGTCCGCACTTATGGGGATAATTTATAAGAATTAAGTGATTTTCTCAGTTTTTCATGTGTGTTAGCCCATGAATATTTTGGTAATATGGCTTCTAGACAAATTTTTTGTGAAACTTTCACGGAACCCTCCGATAGAGAGTTGGAGGAGCAGTATGTACAGTCTCACCATAATAAGAGTGATTTTGGGCATTAAGAGACCAATTTATAAAAATTAAGTGATTTTCTCAGTTTTTCATGTGTGTTAGCCCATGAATATTTTGGTGATATGACTTCTGGATGAATTTTTTGTGGAACCTTTATGGAACCCTCAAAGGGAGTGAGGGGAGCAGTACCCAGAGTCTCACCACTTTTAAAGCGATTTTTGGGTATTTAGGAGCCAATTTAAAGAAATTAAGCGATTTTCTCAGTTTTTCGTGCGTATTAGCACATGAATATTTTGGTGATATGACTTTTGGCCAAATACTTTGCAAAATCTTTACAAAACCCTCCGTAGGGAGTTGGAGAGCAGTATGTACTGTCTCACCATTTTTAGAGTGATTATTGGGCACTTATGGGGATAATTTACCGAAATTAGGCAATTTTCTCAATTTTTCGTGTGTTAGTCGATAAATATTTTGGTGATGTAGCTTACGAACGATTTTTTTGCTAAACCTCTATGAAACCCTGTAGGGAGTTGAGGGAATACTACATACGATTTCACCATATTTAGAATAACTTTTAGACATATAAGGGCCAATTTACAAAAATTAAGCTATTTTTTAAATTTTCATGGGTTACCCCATGAAAATTTTGATGATAAGACTTCTAAACGAATATTTTTCATTACCTTTATGGA